>BSBK01005114.1:0-310000 GCA_027943335.1 Chamaecyparis obtusa
ATATTATATATATATCTAGATATCTATATATATATATAGATATCTATCTATATATATATATATATATATATATATATATATATATATATATATATATATATATATATATATATATATATATATATATATATATATATATATATATATATTGTTGTAGGTTGTGCAAAATCATCCGAATGGTGGAAATTTGTGTGTCATAATGGTGATATAGGCTTAGAAATAAATTTGGTGCTTCACCTTTAAGTAGTAGTTTTTAGTTTCATGTTTCCTTCTTACCCTTTCCTTTGAAAAAGATTTAGTTTAGTTATTTTAGGTCAATATCAAGGGAGACAACCCTATCTAGAGGTTTATTCTCATTGCAGGTCACCCTCAACTGATCATGTTCCCATGTGTCAATAGATTGTTGAGCTGCAAGTCAATAGGGTGGAAATATAATTGACATCAGTCACCAAAAATGAAAAGGGAAAGACAAATATGCTATCTTTCTTGCCAACAAATGAGCATTGTATGTTAAGGAATTTAGTGTCTATCCTTGTAATAGAACCATCTAGATCATTATTGAGAAGGAAGATGAAAACTTTGGACTCTGCTTAATATATGCCTCTAATGATTATAGGAAATGAATAGACTTATGGAAATGCTTATACACTTTGAAAGACATCCCCTAGATTATTGGTGGGGATTTTGATATGATAGAAAACCAGGAAGATAAAAATGAGGAAATAAAATAGAATAGAGATGTTAAAATAAAAACTTAACCTCTTTGATACCCTTGAAGGAAGAAAATATACCCATAATGGCATTTGGTATACTTGGAGTAACTACCGGCAAGGTAGTAAAATAATATACAACATACTTGATAGATTTTATGTGAATAAGGACTATTTTAGTTTCCAACTTGAGGAGGAGGGTGTGAAGTAAGAGTGCATCCTTCCACTCTATCTAGCCACCATCCTATCATTATTGAGATTTAGTTCATTAATCATAATAACGATGTCTCTAGAAACTTTGCTAAAATCCTACTTAATGTTGATCTATTAAAGGATGAAGACTTCTACAATACAATCACCATGTTAAGACAAATTAGCTTGTGGATGCTAAAAGATAAGATAACTATTGAAAAATGGAACGTTAATATCAATATTTGGAAAATTATTTTTCAAACTATCAAAAAAAAAGAAATTTATGGACAATAGAAAAATTGAATCTAATTTGAATGACAAGCTTCTTGAGACAAAAAAGGGTTATAGGACAAAATAATGCAGCCAAGATAACCCCAAGAACAATAAATCATTCAAAATAACCATGCAAAAACAACCCTAGGGCCATTATCACCCAAGGCAAAAATAACCCTTGGTAAAAATAACCCACTAACAAGATATCCCCATAAGATTACATAAGAAGGAAAACACAGTTTATAAATTACATGTACATTTCCCAAAAAAAAACTTTATTATTCAATTTTTAATTACAATGCCTAATTATGAGTGATACCTCTTAAATAATCTAAAATGTTATGGTTGTCATAACCATCAACCAATATTTTTAGTCTTTTTTTGAGATCACAGATCTCAAATTAAGGTTAATAGTCTTCTCAAAAAATTCAAATGGTATCTTAGATGTCAATCAATAGTTATAACCTACACAAGCTTGCTCACATCAACTTTTCTAATCCTCTCAATATATACTAGTCTTTCCTCCTTGACGATACTATGATGACCTTGTGGATAGAAGTTGAGGACGTTGCCTAGCTTTTTGTATTCAAAATCTTACTTAATGGAGTTAGCACCTATTCTTTTCTCTATTGAGGACTTGTCTACCCACATCTTCTTTGTTTTCTCAAAGTCCAATTTTCTCCTTTCCAAAATCTTATTATACGATAATCATCATGTCTAGAAGGTAGTAGATCTTTTGAAATAAGAACTTGCCTAAAATCATCAACAATCTCCCCTTTTTAGCATCACCTACATCCTAAATTACCTCCATTCTAGAATCATTCTAATAATTGAGGTATTTTTAATACCTCTAATGGAGATAACAATATATCCTTCTTAATGCTAACCACGAGACACTACAAGCTATACTAAAATAAGAGAAAGTTCAAAATTTTGGGTTTGAGTTTGAGGAAAACAATTCCATAGCCATTTGAGCATCATTCACATTTCATTGATGATGATTAGGGAAATGCTAATTCATATTTAGAGACTTGCATGCACTTTAATGTGGGAAATATAATGAGAGAATATTATCATTGATGAAATTTCCATTTAGTTATGTACTTACCTTGGGATATTGTCACCCTAGGATATTATTACCCCAAGATGTTTTGTCATTGTATTATTATGACCAGGTTATTGTGTCCAGGGTTATTTTAGCTGGGTTATTATGTTTGGATACCAGAAAAAAGCTTACAAGAAAACCCCTTTTGACAAGATGTCAATAATGAATTGGTTAGTATTAACTACACATTAAGATGAACTCAAAATCAGAAAATAAAAGGAATGAGATCAAGTCTAAGATAAACTAGATGAAAAGTGGAAAGACTAGGTACACTTAGATCTTATACACAATACTGAACTAAGATCTATGCGTTACAATTACAAAAAGAAGCCAAATAAGGCCATATTGCAATTTTAATATCCTACAAAGTAAATAGACTAGATAAAGAATTACTAAGCGCTCTAATGAGAATCGAGTTGTGCAAGAGAAAAATGATGTAAATATATATGTTTCTGGCATTTTATGATAAACATTTTACTAGTAAGGACATAAATCCAAAGTGCCACTAAGCTAGAGAGTTCAACAGATCTATTATTCTTGAAAAGTGTTCCAATGATAGTATTTAGATTCACTTGAAAAAGATATTAAGTGGAGTTTTACAAAGCCAACATATTTTAGATTTGCAAAGATCTTTGCAAGTTTACAAGGAATCTAAAATTAGAGGTTCCTTGAGAAGTGATATAAATAGAGGAATCATTAAACTACTTCCCAAAAAGGGAGACATAGCTCTTATGAAATATTGTAGATACATTACCTTTCTTAATGTTTCATATAAGTTATTGGCCAAAACCTTGGAAACAAAATCGATTGATATCCTCCCTAAATTTATCAATTAATTCCCAAACATGCTTCATAAATGGAAGATACATTCTTGAAAACTTGATAACTAGCTAGGAAGCTATGAACTAGACCAAAGATAAAAATTAGAATGTTGGTATGTTTCTTCTAGACTTTGAGAAAGCGTATGGTAGGGTGAAATGGTCCTTCCCTCTCATAGATATTGAAGCCTTTGGGTTTCCTAGTAGTTACTGTCATTGGGTTCTAATTTTGTTGAATGATGTCAAGGCTCAAATTGATGTAAATGGCTCCAAATTAGAAAGATTCAAGTTGGAAAGGTCTATCAAAAAATTTGATTAACTTGCAATTTGTTGATGACATTACCCTCTTTTGTGAACATGGAAGATGCTAATATGTACTCACTTATAACTAATCTCAATACCTTTTGTTTGGTGTTAGGAGCTAAATTGTCCTCTTCCAAATCTAATATTTTGAGCTAGAATAATGAGCCTCTTCCTTTGTCTTCCAAATATGAATTTAGTTGGGGGGCCTCTAAACAAGTCAAATATGTTGGCATCTAATTTTCCATCAACCCCTTCCTTAAATTATATGGATGTGGATTGAGAGAAAGATTGAAGCTAAGATCAATAAATGGAACAAATAGTATCCATCTCTAATAGGTAGAATTTAGGGGTTTCAAAAGATTCTTTCAACTTATAATTTTTAATACTCCTCTATTTGGTTACTCAATGGATACCAAATCATTGATATCAATAACAAATAATGACATTCCTCTGATTTGATGGAAAAGGTAAAAATAAACAACACTCAGTTAAGTGGTGCTAGTGCACTATGTAAATAAATGGGGAGGATTGAGTCTGAAAGATTTGAGAAATCATGGCATTGCTTAAGTAGTTAAATAGATATTGAAAGCTATTGAAGGTCAAGTTTAGTGAAAAATATTGATTCATAATAATATTAGCTAATTTGTGCCTAAAGAATCCAAGTCCTAAAAGGTATTCCCTTTTGGTGCTATCCTAGTAGGATCATTACCAGTGTCTCCTGTATGCTCCAATTTTTTCAAGAGCATTTGGAAGGTCTTGGAAGTTATGAGGAAACTAATCACTAATAACAACATCATCATAAATGATAAGATTATTATGAATAAATCTATTGGTGGAACCTTCATTATAGAGATAAGCCTTTGGCCCTATTGTAGAGTTGCTTTGCTAGGATATAGAACAATAAATGTATTAAATATTTCCAAGACATCATTGTTAATGGTCATCTTAAATCTTGGGTTGTCTTAAGTGAGTAATTTGATCTTCCCAGCTCTTAGTGGACAATCTACTTGATGTTCAAGGAGACCTTCTCTTCCCTCAACCTTCCTAAGAGTGTTCTTCCCAATGTTGTTTGGTATAACAATGTGTCTTGGTTAGATGGTACTAAGATGAGTAAGATTAATCCAGAGATTCTTTAAAATTCTTTGTGCAATAATAATAATTCCATCTTAACATTTGTTGGAAGTTGAACCTCTTTAATAAAGAATGACAAAGTATCCTTGGTGGCTCTTGGAACACCATACTAGAGCCAAAGAAGTGTGCTTCAAATGACTTCTCCATCTTCATAGGCTTCCATATAAACTACAAATAATTAGATATGTGTAATATTTGCAGAATTCCTAATTCTATTTATTACATCTTTTTAAATTTCTTTATAGCTAAAGAGATATGGAACATTTGTTGTTTTGATCTAATTAGTTAGAATGCTAGAATAAATTAGTATTGGATTTTATTTGGTAATATTAAAAGATTATCTAAGAGCTTAATATCTTCTGAATTTTAGTATCTATTGATATCCTTTGGCAAATTTGGGTTTATAGGAACGAGGAGAAATTCCAAGGGAAATGAAGGGTGAAAATTAAGTTTACTAACAAACTCTTACTTTAAATGTTGTCTTGCGGGTCACTATACCACACAAATCTCAAAAAACAAGTTCAAAAAGCTACTCGAGGAAGGACTTATTACTATCAATAAATACAGACAAACTTGGGCAAACATTTTTCAGGGCCTTCTAGAATTCATCAAAAGGTACAATAAAAGATATTTAAGTGAGGAGGCACATTTGAAGCTTCAAAGTAAGACCAAATACCATACAAATGAAGGCAATAATGCAACTTGTAAGAAAGTTAGATCAAACATGGATGTGACAGTTGACAATCAACCAAGGAATCTGAACGATTTGGAGTTATTTAGTGAAAGCACAAACTTTTGAGATGTCATTAACAATTTTTTAGTCTTTTCACTTACACCCACACTTCACTGTTTATGTTGGCTAAACATCCAAGAATTAGGATCTCAAAGTAGTATCTTTAGCTATATTTTGATTGTTATCTTTTCGGCATATGGGATGTCTAATAGGAATTAATACTATTATTTTGTGATACCCCATAGAATAATATGATGTATAATTTTTTTACATACTCTCTTTAATATAAAAATAAAAAACATTTCTACATTGTTTTAAATATATAATATAATCTTAACAAATATAAATAAAAATAAAAAAATATTTCTTATATACCATACAAATATATAATTTAATAACATAAAAATACAATTATAGATTAAAAATAATATTATTGATTAAGGGGATTGACATGTCCTTACATAAAATTCATAATTCATTTATGTTGATATGATAATATAATAATGATGAAGTAGTTTTTTATGAACTTTTTGATTGAAAATTTTGATAGAAATATAAAAAATAATATGATAATAATATTTGATACTACAAATATTTTTAAATTTATAAAAAAAATTAATGAAAATATAAAGACATGAAATATAAAAATAAAATAATATAACTATATTTTTAATAGTAAACAAATATAATATATTTCTAAATAATTTATCTAATATAATATAATTTAAAATAATAATAAATTTTTTCCCTAAATCATATTATTATTTGTAAAGATTTCCTCAAACTGGAAAATACTATAGTCAAGTAATAGACTTCAATTCTGGCCTAAATTCATTGCTATAAAACATTATTTTTAAAGATTTCCTCGAAACTGAAAAATTCTATGATTGGATAGTTGACTTCAACTCTTGCCAAAATCCATTGCTATAATATATTATTTATAAAGATTTCCTCAAACTGAAAAATACTATGATTGATTAGTTGACTTCAATTCTTTTATAAATTCATTGCAATAAAATCGCTGCAATGGCATGGTGGAATAAACTACAAATAAGATATATTCACTGTTCTCAAATACACCCAAAATTGTGAAATGTACGACGAGCATGCAAAAATGAAGTATATATGGGTGCTATTGTTGTTGGGTTCATTTTCATATTCAATTGCGAGTGAGGCGACGTGCAAATCATGGCTTGTTCAGTCCATTCCGACGGACATGCCAGAGCTGAAGAGAGTACCTGGAGTGCTATCTTCAGGTAGGACTGTAACTGCTTAAGAGTCTAATCATTTCCTTGTTCAGGATTCTTTTTTCTACAATTGTGAGTTGCAATGGTGCAGGGGATGTGTTACGGTGGATTGCTGGCAACAGCAGCGGCAAATTGGATATAATAGCGCAGTACTGGGAGCTGCTGGCCCAGCCTAATAATCCGAACTCTGGTGATTATGGCTACTCTGCAGCTGATTTGGAAAGATTCAGGGCACCCGTTGGCCTGTCTGTCTTTAAATCCCTCCAGCGCGCAGCCGATAGGAACGTTTCCATAAGGTCAGAGATGCTCACTTTGTTTTGTTTTTACTTTAATTTGCCAAACACTGGGAGCCATGCTAGCAAAATTCACTGCTATAGAAGAGTTTAAATCGAATGAATTTCGCATTACAAAATTTATTCTCGGGAAAATTATGATCAAATGAATCCTCTGTTTCTCTTATATTGACTGCACTAGCCAATGAAAACAGAGTAGCAAGGACTAAATATCTCTGTTTTGTTTAGGGATTTTTCTTGCTCGGTCTCCCTCCAGTCTTCTGCCGTTGAAAAATTTAAAAGAATTCCCTACTCCTTCTGTGGTTGAAAAATTTAAAAAGAATTCCCTTTAAATAAGATTATGCAAATATGCCAAACCCCTCCTAGCCCAATGTAGATAATCTTGGAGTTGATTCTAGGCCTCAAAAGTCCTCATATCATTAATCTCTTTTGTTTAGGGAGACTATCCTGAACTCCTTTTGTATAGGGAGATTATCATGAATGCCTTTCTAGTCACAGCAATGCAATGACAACGTTTAAAACACTCTCCCTTTCTATAGAATTTTGTACAAGGAACCAGTTGTCTAAAACATAATCTACCGTGACACATTAGAGCATGTTCACAGTGAATTCCCAACAGGCCTTAAAAATAGACATCATGGAATTGATTATGCGACTCAAAAATCCTCATATAAAACAATCCTTTTCTTTAGGGAGAGTATCATAAACCCCTCTCGTTTAGAGAGACTGAATAAAATCCCTAGTGAATCTCCAGTGCACTCTCTTCTCTATTATTTTTTGGGGTAGGAGATGGGGTTATAGGTAGACAGGTGAAACACACCATGTACTGCCACGACATGTTTCTTTGAATTTGCTGTTTGGGTCAATTTAATGGGTCGATTGTTTGAATTCCTTATTTTGATCCTTTCAATTTAATATGTTGCCACGTAACTGGTCATCTGACAGATCTCATAAAACTGGTTGTTGGGATAGTTTGTATTGGTGTTCTTATGCTACTAGTGTACACCCTTAGGTTGTCTTGGCTGAGGCTGTTTCAACCTTCTGAAAACTAGACAGTTGGGCAAGTATGCCCCCCACATTCCTGCCCCTTCTCTGACTTTTCTGTAGAGCTATCTTCCTCTTTATTGTTTAGGTCAGTTTGCCGGTCTGATTTTTCAGCAGTTGAATAGTACTCAGTTTTTCTTAGCTCTGGTCTTGATGGAAACTTAGTAGCACACCATCAATTGCTCTATGAATTTTCCCGGCACAAGGTTGTCATCCAATTTCTTGTAGGTTAACCGATGTCACTTTTGGTTTCCTTTTGGGAAAAATTACTCAACTCCTTTGTTACTTTGTGCTCTCCTCTTGCTGATCGACTTATTTTTCCATTAATTATATTTCTTTATATTTCATTTTCTAAATTTTTAAGTCTGAGACTGTTTGTAGCTCTGAGGTATTGACAGTTGTGATGAGGGATGGTAATACTGTACAAGCTCCTCATCGAAGAAAATTGAATGAAAAATGAAGGCAGAGTTGTATGATCAAACTTATAACAATTTATTTACCACTTATAAATATGAAAATTATTTATGCAAAAATATTTCTAAAATCATCATATACATAAACAAACTCAGCATAGCATGAAAAACGTAAATATCTTCATTGTGGTCCATAGTAAACTACATGGTCTCCAAGAATGCTCAAGACTATCTTACATTGAATATTCAATGGCCTTATAGATGAAGGGCTTCGAATAGGACAATCCAGCCAATACATATTGACCATGACAGCCAAATCATATGTAAGCTTAGCAATTATAATTAACTAAAATATAAATACAAGATTTGCGTTGCTTAAATACTTAATTTATTAATTGCAATATAGTTGTACAATGATCGAAAAAATACATGATGGTAATTCTTTACTTCACAATATTTATAATTTGTTTCACTTTCAACGGATGAAAAAGGTATTCTTCAAAATAAAGATCTTGTCTTAGCTTCAGCAACCAGATTCTGGGCAAATAGATTTTACGATGAAACTTCAGAAACTTTCCTAATGTTGAACATCCATGAGAAGTTAAGAAACAACAAGATTGAAATAAGAAGAAAACCACAGCCATGAATAGATTGTAAGAGTATATTTACCATAATAATTCTATAGTAGTGTTTGCATAAAAACATTGTCGAGCATGAATCAAATCTAATTACTGGTGCATTCACACATTTGCAGCCAGTTACTTGGCTCAACCATCGTTGACTAAGTTGCTGATTTGGGTACAGATCAGGTTTGAGTTTGCTGGTATGGAAATTTTTTTCTTGAAGTTCGGTACAACCATCCTGTATGTATATATAAATAAAATAAATCTTAAAAATATATACATAATTGAAAACACAATTGATGGTGATGAAGATAACTGATAATTCAATGTCAAATGCCAGATCAGTACAAAAGACAATCAATAATCTTCACCTGGTCTTCATTGAGAGCATTGAAGACATCACTTGGTTCATTTAAATTACAAGAAACTGCTGTAATTGACAGTCCCAATCGGTGCTGAGAGGGGAGGGGTGAATCAGCACCTATAAAACTTTAAAACAAATCTGATGTAGTATACTACAACTGTAAGAAAAAACAGATTCTAGCATAAAAATAGCATCAAGCAGTCAATCAAAGAACAATGCCAGATTTATCATGCAGAAACCCAAATCGGGTGAAAACCACGGTGTGAGGAAACCTCACAAATTCTGCACTCTTCTAAAGTACGCCCTGTTAGGAGCCTTCCATGTTAAAGGATTACAACGCACTGTTAGATGCGACCCGGTTAAGGGATTTGATACAATAAGCCCTGTTAGTGCCTGTCTAGTTAGAGGACTTAGAACACCTGAATAGATGTCACATGGTTAAGGGATTTAGTACAAGGGACTTGTTAATGTCCACCCAAAATACTGAGATTTAGTTATTGTAATTGTTAGAGAACAATAGAGTACTTGACCTTTTAGAAATGGCTTTGCTTAGCCTAATAAGTTTTCTGTTATATTCAATTGAGAAACATCACCGGTCGCTGTTGGTATGTTCTCCTTTCCTGTTGTGCTTCTTTGCACACTCTTCTCTCTTCTCTTTTCTCTTCACCTTAGCTTCTTCAGCGTACAAGTTCACTCTTTACTTTGGCAGAATGGGGGCAAACTATATTCTTGTCAGGCAGAGGAATATATAGACTTCTTGCCCTAATTGTTTTTCTCATGCATGACTTGTTTGCAGATCACCTTTGGATCCATCACCCAGTGGAGTATTAGTTCATTGAGAAAAACATCCGATGCATGCTATGCTTTATCAGCTTTATGAAAGAAAACAACAGATGTGTGTCAGAAAGCTTTCCTTCACAAGAGATAACTACATGCTTTAATGCCACAAATTCCGTCATTAAAACCTTCAATTGCGCCTTGTACCGATCATCTTGATAACTCAAAGTCTACTGGATTTAGTGCAATAAATCCCGGTCAAGGAGTTAGATAACAGATAGTTGACTATGACTTTCCCAGTTCATCTTTTCCTAACGAAGTCTTTACTTGATTGGTAAAGATCCTTAAGTTGTGCACAGGTAAGAGCCTTGACCTGTCACCTTTCCTTCCTCTGTCTATACCGGTTGTATCCTTTCCTCGGTCTCTGTTACCGGTTACCGGTTGCTTTTCCCTTGGTGACCAGTTGCTTCTGATGAACAAAAATAGTCTTTTGTTCACTGCACAGTGTCACCTGTTGCCAAACCAGTCTCTCTACACACGGAATGTTGTCAGCTAACTGATAATGATTTCGCTTCACATATCCAACACTAGTGTCCTTAGATTGAGATGTCAGCACCTCTTTCCTCTTTTGCCAATCAATGACAATACCTAATTGCCATGTACCGGTAGCAAGCTTACCGGTTACCATCCCTTAATGCCAACAATCTCCCCCTTTGGCATTGATGGCAAAACCTTAATAGACAATCATGTCACCTTCCTTATTTACCAGTCATCTATCGGTCATACTATGTCATTGTGTCATATTCTCCCCCTTTTGACAATAATGCCAAAGGCTAGTCAAAAAGACTACCTCAAAGAAATTTGCTCCCCCTTCGAGCAGCAGTCCTATTCATTGTTTGCTGATGTTTGCCCGCTGGGGTAAACTTAGTATTGCACAGGCATAGTACAAGAAATATAATAAACACAGAATATATTAGAGAATAATAAATACTTTCATTAATCATTCCAAACTAGCAAGTACATTTACATCATAAAGATAATACCATAATTTCTCCTGTGTCCATCCTCCGAGAGGGTATATAAACTACCCAAAGGGCCACGACCGAAATGTCGTGACGCAACTGTCTAACCTCTCGGTCACTAACGACTGAGGCTAACATAATACTTTATTAACATAATAACCCGTACATACAATAAAGTAGTCTTTCCGGCTAACATCATCCCCCCCAAAAAGAAAGTCGTCTCTGGCGACTCACAACAAAAGGGAGATGAAACACACCACATAGAATAAGAAAATCACTGAGAAGGGGTGGAGGGGTGTCCCTGAAAAAGTTGAAGTGCCACCCTCCCCATCAATGCTGCTTCTAGTAGGTCTTTTCCTATCACATCACATTCCTCCTGTGCCTGCACCAAACTTGTCTCCAAAACATACTTTTCAGCTGTAGCCTCCGCTAACTCTTGTTCAAACAATATTGTCTTTTGAGCCAATCTAACCTCGATAGCCACCCATGCCACCTTCTTCGCTTCCAACTTCTGGGTACGCTGAGCCAAGTGTTGCTCTACTGCCTTCAACCGGGTGGTTAGCTCCTCCCGAGCTCTCTATGCATCCACCAAGACAGCCTCACGTCCAGCCAACACCTACTCCGAGTGCCTCAAAGCGTAGCACCCCTCTCGAAAGGCTTGCTCCAGTGCTCTCTCCACCTCTAGCATGCAGACACTCCATGCCTGTAGCAGCTCCGGGTCTCCCCAAAGGCTGATAATTGAACTGATTGGGGGTCTAGGGAGCAACACCCCCAGTAGGGTCGAGGGGCAGCACCTTCGTGGGGTCCTTGCGGTACAAGGCGGGGTCGAGGGGTAGTGCCCCCGCCGCCAAGACCAAATTAGCACCCTCAAACCCACACACAAGTCCATGGAACACACCATTTTTGTGATTTTCTTCCGATCCCATACTCTTTCTGCCAGACGCTTATGTTTTCCTCATTACCTGCTTATGTCCTTCCCTTCAGTACCATACATTATTCACTGTGAACTGTTTTTATTTGTCGTCATTTTTTTTTTTTTAGAACCTTCGCTGCCACTCCTTGCCGTCCGTATGGAACTTCTCTTCCTTCTAGCCGTACCGACTATGCCTTCTTACGTATACTTGAATAAATGAAACTGTACGACATTTTGCTGTGTACCAAAATTCGGTCTTAATCCTGTTTGTCGTACGGTTACTTGGCACCTTACTCATGCGTGGGCCGTACGGCCTTTTCCTTGTCTTATCTTCCGGGCATCGTACGGCTCTCACTCCCTTGTCTCCCTTCGCTCTTCAGCCGTACGGTCCTTAAATACCTTGTCCACCACGTGTACTTTTTATCTCCTTGTACGCCGTACGACTGTTTTGTGTGTTCATTTCCTGTATGTCGTATGGACCCTTTGCGGCGACTTTAAGTACGTTTTGTCTTCATGCCATACGGTTTTTCTGTCCTCCCATTTTTTCTTTGTCGTACGGTGGAATGACCATACGGGCATGTATGCCGTACGACCAAACACCATACGGGCTCCTATGCCGTACGACCAAAATACCGTACGGTGGTTTTTCCATGTGGCTTCCAGGCCGTACGGTCATCCTTGTCCTTTTTTTTTTCTTTTTTCTTTTTCCTTTTTTATTTTTTTAAAAAAAAATTTTCTCCATCGTACGGTCGTTCGACATTAGCCGTATGGTGTTTTTTTTTTTTTCATTATCGTCCGTATGCTTCTCCGGTCACCCATACGGATGGCTCTCGGGTCGCCTACCTGACCTCTCGAGTCCCTTTCCATCCTCTCAGTTGCTCTGTCCCTCCTCTCGGGTCCATCCTCTCCGGGTAAGGTTTCAATTTGGACCCATTGATGGCCTCATGTATCTCCAGTCCGTCGAGAGTCCACAACTTGACAGCCCTATCGTAGCTGACTTCCCAAAATTTTCCTGGCTTAATCTCATTGTGCAGTCGTTCCCTCAAGCTTTCCCTGTCGCCGAGTCTGTTTTCAATGGCCATCCAAAGGCTTGGAACCATAAATTCTACAGGGACCACGGTCTCTTTCCCGTACATAAGAAGGAGAATAAAGATTTTGAAGGCTGTGGTCTTCCACCCAGGATTCCAATCATCGCCGGCATAAATGATCTTAGGTTCCTCTCCCTTGCCCAGATTCATTTCTCTGATAGGTGGCTCCTTATATTTCATGGGGTTTTGCTCATCAAATTTATGCATCAGGACTTCGCTTACTTTCGCATCCCCTTCGTTGTATTCACCGTACTCGAAGGGAAATGTTTCTGGCACCTCCTCAATACTTAGTACATTGCATGCTGGTCGGAAGAGTTCATAATCCTCCATTTGCCAGTGGAAGAGACCATTCAGTGAATCTGTATCATCCTCCGAGTATTCCCCCAATCTCAGCACACCTTCACTATTTGGTTCTATTATGTCCCTTCCTTCATCCCTTCGGTCGTTTTCATCGTTAGATTTTGAGTTTGAAGAAGAGGCTATCTCTTCGCTCACCATCTCGGTGCGAAGGTCAATGGTGAACTTCCTCCCCCCTTTCTCCATCGAGAGGGTGTTTTTCTTCCAATTGTGGTTTACCTTCGCCGTGACCAACCACCCTCTACCCAAAATGGCATCGTAACCCTTCTTTTTCAAAGGTATCACCACAAAGTCTAATACAAATGGTTGCGAGCCAATGGTGACCTATTGTGCCATCAACGTTCCGAAGGGTTTGATACCCTGTTGATCGGCACCCAATAAGTTGAAGGTTGGGGACCACAAGGTTGGCTTGCCCAATTTCTTCCATGTCTCCTCCGGAAGGACATTCACTCCTGACCCTCCGTCCACTATAGTGTCTGTTAGGATGGAGCCAAGGATGTCCATTTTGACAACTACCGGGTACCTTCCGCTATTTACAACAAGTATCATCGGGTCCGTTGCAGACCCTCTGGGGATGTCCGTACGTGGTATTTGGCTACGTGGCCAAGTTCCCCAACAGTGTCGTTCCCAAGTGAGGCATGGTGTGAAGGATGTCCTAGAGTTTCACCAGTACCTCTACCTGTAACATTTGTCTCAAAATGTTTTGTTCAGCCTCCCTTCGGCCCGAGGTGGTAGCCATCTCCTATCTTTCTTTTGGTGCCTTCATTGCCTTCTCTATTTCTTCCTTACCCTCCCGTGTCCCTTGTTTTGCTTGTGTTCGTGTGATGGCTAATACTCCCTCCTCACTTATCCTTTCATCGATGTTGAGCAAGTTGACCTCGGATTTTGGGTAGTTGGCATCCTCGTGGTTGCTAGGACCACACCAACGGCATAGCTTCTGCGGGGTGTTGCCCTTGTCGCAGTCCCTTGCAAAGTGGCCCCACTGATTGCAAGCTCGGCACTAGATCATCGGCCGACCCTTGGAGTCATATTGTATTCGACTCGTGTTGGTGTTGTAATTGCCCCTTCTGCCACTGCGTCGGTTACCTCCGTACCCACCCGAGGATGCATTATTGTTAGTCTCTGCCCCCGATGTAGATGGTTGCTCTTGGGTAAATAGCACTTGTTGATTCCTCACCTTCATGTTGTATGGGCATTCCTTGGTGGAATGGCCCATGATCTAGCAAATGTCACAAAATGTCTTTTTGGGACATGACCCCGTTGTATGGCCGCTCGCCTTGCAGTCCATACACCATATGTCAACTTCCCCCTTGCTGGTACCCCCTTTCATGGTCTTGAACTCCTTCATCATTCTCTCCATGTCTTTTTGGAGTGACCTGACTTTTCCCTTCGACTCGCCATCACTGCCACTTTCATCGTTCGAAGTGTCATCTTCGTCGAAAGAGGACTTGCTTCTTTTCTTCCTGGAGGGCTTCTATTCGCTATCCAAGTCCATTGTCCGATTATAGGCGTCCACGTATGAGGTGGGGGGTACTATCTTCATTTTCCTCCGTAGGTTAGATTTCAGGCCCTCCACGAACCATCTTTTCTTCAGGCCATTCGATGGCTAGTTATCCATTTTTTCGACTAACTCCTTCAATCAGCGACCGTAAGCCCGCATAGTCTCTTTCTTACCTTGTTTGGTACCGTATATCTTGGAAACGATTTCATTGTCATCCCTCAGGAGCCGAAACTCCTTCTAGAATTATGTCTTGAGTTCGTCCCAAGTGGTCACCTTTGTTTTGTCCACATCGGAGTACCAGTCAATGGCTACCCCTCCTAGTGTGGCCGGAAACTGTTTTACCCATTCTGTGTGGTCGGCGACTCCATTCGCCGACCAAATTGTCTCGCATGTACGACAATGCCGTACTAGATCTTCTTTCCCATCGCCATGGAATTTTGGCAGCTTTTCTTTGTTAGTCACCATGTTTACTTTTCTAGGTGCCGACTGTGTTTGCAGCACCAGCTGTGTTACAGGTTGGGATGGTACTGCCGGTGTCGGTCCTCCGGAATTGTTCGGTACCATACCGCTTGATGTCCCCGAACTACTGGAACTGTCCAAGCCTGGTGGGCTACTGTGATCCCCGTGCCCCTCTATCACTTCGACACTCTCGGCGGTGGCGGTATCCTGAGCCTCCCTCCGTGCGGCTTCCTCTTCTTCCTTCCTCCGGGCTTCTCTTGCTTCTGTCCATGGGGTTAAGGTTAAGGACCCGAACAAGCTCCTTGTTTCCTCTAGACGGTCCTCGTCACTTCTTTCGGCCTCCTGGTCAGATTCCTCCAGACCCTCACCTTCACTTACTCCCTTCGGTAGTCCTTCGGCGCGTCTTCAGAATCTCTTCTTTCACTCGGCTTGCTGCTGTGCAAGTATGACAATTCTAGTGGCTTGTTCTTCTTCGAGTTCCTTCTTTAAATTTCTATTTTATTCAATTGCTTAGGCATAAATTCTATTCAATGATTCCATCCTCATTCGTCCTCACATTGATATTCTCCTCCAATGGTATTCCCATCCGTCCACTCATTCTGTCACTTGCCAGATTCGTTTGGCAATGGCGCCAGATGTTTGCTCGCTGGGGTAAACTTAGTATTGCACAGGCATAGTACAAGAAATATAATAAACACAATATATCAGAGAATAATAAATACTTTCATTAATCATTCCAAACTGGCAAGTACATTTACATCATAAAGATAATACCATAATTTCTCCCGTGTCCATCCTCCAAGAGGGTATATAAACTACCCGAAGGGCCATGACCGAAACGTTGTGATGCAACTGTCTAACCTCTCAGTCACTAACGACCGAGGCTAACATAATACTTTATTAACATAATAACCCGTACATACAATAAGGTAGTCTTTCCGGCTAACATTCATCAATTCAGGTAAGATGAGGTGAAATTCTCCGTTGAAGCATAGTGAATTGATGAACACCTTTGCAAGTTTACTGATGATCAGGAAGGGGTATCACCCCTAATTTACCTCTGAGATACTCAAAAGTACTCTTCGGTAATGGCTTTGTGAAGATGTCAACAATCTGTTCTTTTGTGGGAACATACTCCAATCTCACTTCTTTATTTTGTACCAGTTGTCTCAAGTAGTGATACTTGATGGCAATATGCTTTGTTTTGGAGTGCATAACAGGATTCTTGGATATGTTTATTGCACTTGTACTGTCACAGTAAATTGCAATTGGTTCAGGTATCTGTTCTTGGATTCCTTCAAGTAGCTGTTTGATCCAGATTACCTATGTGCAATTGATTGCTGCAGCAACATATTCAGCTTCCGCTGTAGACTGTGAAATGCAGTTCTGTTTCTTGCTTGTCTAGGACACAATTCTTTCTCCAAGAAAGAATGCACCACCACTTGTGCTCTTTCTGTCATCAATATACCTAGCCTAGTCTGCATCAGTGTAAACCTTTACTTGGAAGCCTCCCTTGTGAAGAAACCACAAGCCATACTCAGTCCCCTTTAGGTATCTGAAAATTCTCTTCACAGCTATTAGATGTCTCTTTAGGATTTGCAGAGAATCTTGCTACAATGCCTACTACATGTGCAATGTTTGGTCTACTGTGTACTGCATACTATAATTTGTCTATCATAGACCGATATAGTGTCTCATTCACTTCTTTTGCATCATCTTCCTTTGATAACTTGAGGTTAGTTATCATAGGTGTGTACCAACCGGTTTGGATTCTTCAAGCCCAAAAGTTTTAAGAATTTATTTTACATACTTGGACTGAGAAATAAAGATACCTTCTTTTAGCTGATGGACTTGTAGTCCAATGAAGAATTTTATGGCTCCTATCATAGACATTTCAAATTCTTTCTTCATCTCTTCAGCAAAGGCTTTGCTCATCCTATCATCTCCTCCAAAGATGATGTCATCCACAAAGATTTCAGCGATCAGGTTCCCTTCTTTTCCAGTCTTGAGATACATGTTATTGTTGTCCCCGGTTCTTGTGAATCCTATTGTTAGGAGGTATGAGTGCAATCTCTCATACCATGCCCTTGGGGCTTGCTTTAGCTCATAAAGAGCCTTCTTGAGTTTACAGACCATACCACCTTTTTGTGTGGATGTGAAGCTTTCTGGTTGTTCAATCTAAACTTCCTCCTCCAATATTTCATTCAAGAATGTAGACTTTACGTCCATCTAGTATACTTTGAACTTCTTGTGAGCAGCATAAAGCAAGAAGAATTCTTACTCCTTCAAATCTAGCCACAGGTGCAAAGGTTTCCCCATAGTCCAGTCCAGCCTCCTGAGCATATCCTTTGTAGACCAGTCTTGCTTTGTTCCTTATTACTTTTCCTTCTTCATTTAGCTTATTTCTGTAGACCCACTTTGTCCCAATGACATTCTTGTCATGTGGTCTTGGCACAAGCATCCATGTGTCATTCTTTTCTATTTGCTCAATCTCTTCCTCCATGGTCTTGACCCAATTTTCATTTTCCAGAGCCTCCCTGGTGGTTCTGGGCTCTATACAGGATAATAAATAGATATTTTCTCTAGCCTTTTTCCTGGTCAAGACATTTGCATGTTTGTCACCAATTATATTATCAGTTGAGTGATATGTGACATACCTTGGGAGAACTGGTCTTTGTTCCTGGTCAAGTTCTTCCGATTGAGCAATTTCTTCAACATGGTCATGAACAACTTCTTGTTCATCATCTTGAGTTGGTCTGCCAACTTCAGGTACAACATCCTACTCCAAAGGTCTGTTCTCATGTTCTTCTCTTTCATCTTCAGTTGTCATTTCATTGAACTCAAAGAGATTTCCATCATTGTAACCCTGCAGACTGTCATGTTCATTATGACCGATCTTCTTTCTTGGTTCTGAATAATCATCAACCTTTACATTGATGCTTTCAATTATTTTTCCTGTCCTCTTATTCAGACACCGGTAGGCTTTACTCGTGGTAGAATAACCCAAAAATATGCCTTCATCACTTTTGGGCTCAAACTTGCCAGAGTACATAATCTCTTTTAATGTAACAATTGCTACCAAAGATTCTGAAATACCCTACACTGGGAGTGTAACCAAACCATAGTTCATAGGGAGTCTTACCGGTTCCTTTTTTGACTTGAACTCAATTCAGTGTGTAAACAGTAGTGCTGATAGCTTCTCTCTAGAAGTGATGAGGGAGATCCTTCTGAATCATTAGGGTTCTTGCAGAGTCAATCAGCGTCCTGTTTCTTCTTTCTGCTACTCCATTTTGCTGAGGAGTCCTTGGTGCAGATAACTGCCTTTTTATTCCTTGTTCCTGACAATAGTGAGTGAACTCGTCAGAAGTGTATAAAAGGAGTTGTTCATTCCTGTACGACTACATCTATAATTCTTGAAGCTTGAACAACAACGAGCTTTTCTTTCTTTACTTGCTATTTTCTCTGTCTCCTACTATTGTTCATAATCTCAAACAAGAATGAACTTTCTTTTATTGGTTACCAAAGTTACATTTCAATTTTGTTTCATTTCCAAGACTAACCATGCTTTTCATTTCATTTCGAAATCAATTACCTCGAAACGAAATGCCATCTATGAAATCTCATTCTCATTTTGATTAAATGAGAGTTTTGATTCCAAAATATCTCAAGCCATTGCTTTAAAGAATGATTATTGTCTTCCTTTAATAACTCCAATACCATATGGCAGTTTACATTTATTCTAACCGATGAAATATATATATATATATATATATATGTATGTATGTATGCAAAGATTTTGGCTTTTTCCCAGCTGGTTGTAAAATATGAATAACATATTAGAATATTTTTAGTGCCTTTAGTTTCTTTGCTATTTTTAACTATTTTCTAGATTCTTTTTATTAATGGCCATTTAGGCTTTATTTTATTTAGTTTTATTTTAGTTATCTATATTTAGACGACTTTGTTTTTTTGTTAAAAGCTTTTGTAAACTCTATATATTCAGTTGAATATATAATGCAATCATATTGTATTTTAGAATTTCATGGTATCAAAATAGTGTTATTTTTGGGCGAAGTTTTGGTTTGAAATTCAAAGTTTTTTTCCATCCAAAATAGTTGAGGTTTTTTTGCTATTTGATTGCGAAGGAATTTTATAGACGCCTGTTCAAGGATTTTTTTCTCCCCGTGTCTCTATTATTCCCTAGTTGAAAATGCAATTTTTCTACCATTTTTCTTCTGCAACTCATGTGTGTTTACACACGATCTAGATGCGATTTTTGGGCGCTTTTTTGATTTTTTTTTTTCAGACAAGGCTTTCTCACAATCATTCCTTATTTTTCTACGCCTTTTTTTACGTGATTTTATTGCATTTTTTTGTTTGCTAAAAAAATGCGACGTTTTTTTTTGTGATCCGTGTGCAATTTTTTTGCATTTTTTAAACAATAGAAAAAACCTCCGTGTCTCTACCTGCAACATGATTTTTTCACATTTTGTTTCTTTGCAAAAGCTCGCACAAAGGCACCTTGCATTTTGTTGCAAAGTCTATAGCGTTTCGGCTCTATTTTTCACATTTCATTGCTCGTGATTTTTAGGTTTTTCTGGCTAGGGTTCGATCAAAATTTGTGGGCTTCTTTGCAATCTCGTGGCTTACACGATTTGTGAAATTCGACTGAGGTTTTCTATCAAATCTACGCAGGCTTCCAAATTTTGAATCAAGGTTCATCGTAGTCTTTTTTTATTTCAGTGTATTCTGCCTTGGAAATTGTGCCAATTGATCACTAGTGTCTGCCTCAATTTCTGTGCGTTCATAGGGTTGACCAACAACCTTGGACTCCGTGTTGGCGTCTTTGACCAACATTATGTTGGAGGGAAATCAACGACTTAATGGCCACAATTACAACACCTGGAAGAAGTGCATGATGACAATATTCGAATATCGATGTCTTGACAAAATTGTTTTGGGTAAAGAAACACGTCCTACTCAAACTGGGTCAAATTAGGACAAATTTGATGAGCGTAATCGGGAAGCTGTCATTGCTCATAAAACTTTCAGTTATAGATGATTAGCTCCCTTGGGTGCCTTCCGGCAAAGCTAAAGAGAGATCTGGAAACTCTTGAAGGATCTTCATGAGACATCCGACAAGGGCCATGCTTTTTTTATGAAAAATATGTTGTTTTCTATCATGATGGATGAGAAGATGTCTCTCCAGACACATCTTACGAAAATCAAGGACATCTGTAACCAGCTCGAGGCTACTGGTCGCAAGATGGAGGAAGAAGATATGGTAGTGATCACGCTGAAAAGCCTGTCTTGATCCTACAAGCATTCCATTGAGATGCTCAATATCACTTCTACTAGCTTTGGTCTTAATTTTCTTGATCTCTGCAACAAGCTTTTGCAGCAGGATAGATGGAAGCAACAGTTTGGAAGCAATGCTAGTTCGTCCTCTACTGATAAGGTGACCTTCACAAGCAAAGCCTTGGACAAGAACAAAGGTAAACCTCATTCCTCCCAGCAAAAAATAATAGGTAAACCTCAAGCATCTTCAAAGAAGAGTGCTCAATGCAATTATTGTTACAAGTTTGGTCACATGAAGATAGCTTGCAAGAAACGACTGGTAGTTGTGCATCCTTACAGGGAGGGTCTCAGTTGAAGGCCCAAGCTGTTATGCATTCTGATAAAAAAGAATCTGCCTCCTATGCGTTCATGGCCACATGCCCATCAGATCATGAGACATCATCTGCCTGGTACATTGACTCTAGTGCCTCTTGACATTTCACACATCATTGGGATTGGTTTACAGAGTTCATACCTTTCTCTGATTCGGTGGTCTTTGGAGGAGGCGAGGAGTATATAGTTGTCGCCAAAGGCAATGTTTAGATTTCACTTTGTGGAAGGGATTTGATCTTTCTCAACGTATACTTCATCCCAAGTATGAAGCTCAATACTGTCAATTAGTCAGATTATGCTTCATTCTCCATAACTGGATGTTTTTAGTTCGCACAAGTGCAACATTTTTGACAAGGAGTCTCACACTATAGTTGCAGCAAGTCTTTATAGACTCATTGGCATTAGCGGTATGGGCATCTAAATATTCACTCTCCTATTTGGCTTGTGATAGTCTAGTTGATGGACTACCTGTGATTTAGACACAAAATCGTGGAGCTTGCAGAGCTTGTTAGGTTGGGAAGCAGCATTGCACTCCATTTTCAGACGGTGACACTTGGAGGGCATCCAAGGGCTTGCAGTTGGTTCTGTTACCACATTTTCACCCCAATCAGGTAAAGCTTTTGTTTGCCAAGGAGAAGGTACATTCAAAACTAATCTCATTTTATACTTTGCCAAAAAATGCAATCCATTCAGTGATATGATGTATATAAAGAAAAGAGAAGACAAGCTGAACTGAAAACCATATTTTAACCAAACTCTTTTCTAAAAATGTAATTTTTATTCATCAAATGCTATGTGCTTCACACAAGCCGTGAAAGTAGCTAAGACATAATTCATTGAATTTTCAATTTTAAAATTATATATGAATATGAATTGAAACAATGTATAAGCAAAGAAATAAGGTGGAGGCCAACCATTGCCTGAATGACTGGCGGAAATGGAAGGAAGTCTTTTGGATGTTGAGCCTTGATTCTTTGAGTCTTTGAGCTTTGGAGTCTGTGCTTCTTGCTGTCTTGAAAAATATGAAATGCAATGGGTTAGAACTATTGTTCTAAGCAATGACTGTACCCTACCCTATCAATTTGCCCGCATAAACATATATCACTGCCAAATTGAAAGAGCAATGGTTTATTTCTAACTTGTTTGCTTCATGTGTAGTTGCAGGTGTTATCATGTAGCACGTGGGGTAAAATGTGGCTCCCACAAGGGTTGAGCCCAGTGTGCTACAGGATAACAAATGAACAAAATGGTAGCATGTGTTCAATTCAGCAATATTAAGAGTTTACAATGCTATTGTGTTCATTAGAAAGAAATAATGAAAAAGGGGTGGGTGAAAGATGCAAGAATGTCATAATAGCATATCTGATCTATTTAAGGTATGCATAAAGCATTGATAAATATGGAAAAAGTTTAGAGAGATCAACAACATATACGAGCAGTAGTCATGTAGGTTGTAAGAAAAACATGCTGCCATAGTAATGGAACAGTGACATTAATAGATTAGATCAATAGAGCAACATGTAATAAACAGTGTCAGAAGAACATATGTATCATTATGAAATCAATTTTATGCTACAATAAAAGAACGGTTAAATCTAAAGAGAAGCATCAATGGAAGATGATGACATATTATTGCAATGCTACATTGAGGAAAATCAAAAGAACAATGGAATGAGACAGTAAATCCCCTTGTAGCTACAAGATTGTGTACAAGAAGAGTCAATGGGGGTATTCAACATTGTAAATGGACAGTCATGTTAAAATGTCAAGAACAGTGCATAAGCTTTCATGTCCACATGAATGATTTAATTTATAGTGTGTCACTCAGCCTCAAATGACAGTTATGTTGTCCTCAATTTTGACATCACAAAATTGTGGCAACCCTACAAAAATTTTCTTATGAATTCATGGGTGTATCCTCTATGATTTCAATGTTTTGGATAATGCATTATAAGAACAATTCGTCATCCCTGAAATGCTCTTTATTTTGCACATTTCATGCATCCTTTTTAAGGGTTCCCATCAAGTTAATCACCTTATTGCTTGTGAGGACGAGTTTTTCTCTTCTAACTGCAAGCACTTGATTTTTGGTAACCTTTTAAGTCTTTTTCTTTGTTTTTCTCTTTCTTTCTAGAAATTTTTAATCTTGATTTTCCCTTGAGTCAATAGCCCTTCGAAATACGCTCGTTTCGAGCTAACTTAGACATCAAACAGAGTTGTACAACTCAAGTTATGATGTAAAAGGTGGGGTTTTTTAGGCTAATTGCATATTCTTTAAAAATCCTTAAAAGGTGGGTTTTTCAAAGTCGATTGCACGAGTTCAAATTATATTTAAAATATAAAATGGATTTTGATATCCATTTTCAAATTTCAACTCATTTCGAGTTGATTTGACCATACTTTTTAATGATTTTATGAAAATTGACTTTTTCTAGTCTATTTTCATGTTACTTTATTAAAACTATAGTTATATATTAAATTAATTTAAAATTAAAACACTTAAGTTCAAAAAGGTGTGGTTTTTATTCTTCATTGCATATCATCAACATGCAAAACAGTTTTTAAAACCCACCTCTTGAAATTAAGTCTTTTATCCATTAAATATGTTGTTTTTATATGCAACTGCATATATAAAACATGTAAAAGTGGCATTTTCTAAGCCAAAAACATGTTTTATAAGAATGTGCAGTTGAGCTCAAAAAGAATGTAATTAATCTTTTATGAGTGTTGTTTTTATATGCGATTACATATTGAAAACAACGTATTTAAAAACTCTCCAAGTGGTTTTTTCTTCATGAAAGACGTTTTAATCAATATGTAAATGCACTTGACAAGTGTGTTTTTAATGGAGAATCACTAAGGGTGTTGTTTTTAAATCCAAATACATATCTTGTTATGTATTTTTACATGTGCAAACTCTTCTCCAAACAACGTATTTAATATTCCTCCTAGGACGTTGAATTTTGGAGGCATTGCATATGTTTTAAACTTGTGAAAACATCTTCCAAAAGTGCGTTTCCAGCTTAGGGCGTCGAATTTGGAAGAGATTGCATATGTTCTTTCATGTGCAAAGACTTATTAAAAACAACGTATTTAATCCTTCCTTTTGGGTGTCGTTTTTTAAGAGGATTGCATATGTTTTAAACTCATGCATTTGCATCTTAAAAATGCGTTTTAACTTCCCTTTGGCTGTGTTTATGGGAAGTGGCGATTTTTGAAAGGAAAACGTGTTTTTGTGTTTGCGGGCGTTTTTGGAAAAAACAGGATTTTGAGGCAAGAAATCACTCGAAAAATGGTTAAAGCTTAACCATTTTGGCTGCTTATAGAGTTGATTTTGCACTAAATTGGCCAAGGATCATTCTTGGATCATCAAAATTGCATTTTGGAAGGTATTTTACTCCAAAAACAGTCCATTTAGGGCACGTTTTTGGGCGTTTTTGCCCAAAAACGGCCCATTTTTGGTCATTTTTCTTCATCAAAATCAAATCTTTTTCTTCTAAGATGAGTGCTTGGGCATTACCTTTCATTTTCAATTTGTTTATCATCATTTCTAAGCTATTTTGGATGCCCTAGATGTCGTTTTTGGTTGTCATTACATGTGCATTGGAAATGGTCAAAATGGTTGCTATTTCCTTGCATTTAATCTCTCTTTTCTTTCCACTTGGCTGTGAATGCATGTTGACTATCCAAAATTGAAGGAAACAGACTAGGAAAGAGATTTATATATAGTTTTTAAATCCAATCTTTCCTAAATCCGAAAATCCATTGATTCATTTCAAATTTTGCCCAAGATTTCTTCTTGAGGATTGAGGTAATTTCTTCCTTAAGTTTTTACACAATTCTTTCCAAGTTCATGTTTTGGTTTTTGATTAACATGTAAGTTTTCATTTCTATTTCAGATTTACATGTTATGTTTGTTTTAATGATCCTTCTTCTCCCGTCTACATTCTCCAAGTTGCATATGCAAGTGCTTCATCTTGCTTGTATATGCAATTGGGACTAAAAATCCTGTTCTTGAAAGAAACCGTCAAAGAAAGCAAGCTTATTGATATGCACATGCAAATCCATTCCAAAAAGCCCATTTTCATGCATATACGCACTCCATCCGTACTTGTCTTACCGCTGCCACGACTTGAAATTCATGATGGTGGTTGCTTACACATTTGCTTATGATGAAAACATAACAATTCATTTTAAGTAGACGTCATATCCACTCATTTCCATACATGTTTCCCTTCATAATTCTCACTGTCCACACATGCAATCACCTCCAAGAAACCCGTTTTTGGGTCTTCCTTATCATTTTTGAGCTAAAATCCATTCACCTCTTCGCTGTCCTAAATTTTTCCAACCATTCCAAAATCCATACTTGTACATCAAAAAGCATGCAATAGACCCATCCATGCTTATTTTTCTCACCTAATACTTGTCCATTCATATGTAATACCCTCTGAAAAATCAGTTTTTGGTTTTTCTCACAACACCAAAAAAGGAAGAAGAAAAGGCCCGAAGGATTGAAAGGAAGATTCAAGAAAGGTTAGAACGTGAGGAAAAAAAGAAGAAGAAAGAATGATCTAAGATGGTGTTGCCTTCCTATGCTAACTATCCAGTTGTGCAACCAAGTTTGGATATAAATGCAAGGCAGGAAAATATCATTTCAGACCTATGGGCTTTCATTTGGAATCAAATAGAAGACGACGCACGCTATTCAGTTGCTCGGGCCATCTTGGAGGAAGAGGAGGAA
Organism: Chamaecyparis obtusa; assembly: GCA_027943335.1. Classification (NCBI taxonomy): domain Eukaryota; kingdom Viridiplantae; phylum Streptophyta; class Pinopsida; order Cupressales; family Cupressaceae; genus Chamaecyparis; species Chamaecyparis obtusa. The sequence continues at coordinate 25,781 of BSBK01005114.1, forward strand.
GTAGGTATTGAATTTGAAAGAGAGACACAAAATTGAAAGGAGGCTTAGAGAAAGATTGGAACATGAAGAAAGAGAAAGGATACAAAGAGAAAGGGAAGCCCATAGGAGAGCTCAAAGGCCGCCCTTAAGAGAAATTCAACTTCGAGGGAATCAAGTGAATCAAAATTAGAACACAAGCTGGATAAGAAGATTGGATCTTTCTCCCCAAAATGGTTGAGAGACTACAATCAGAAAGAATTCTTTCAAGGCAGAGATGGAAAGAAACAAATGTGCTTCTCAAAGAGACAACCAAGGATGCAGGTTCCTGTTCCAGATCTAGAGCATATCAACCATCACGCATCCTGTAGCAGCATGAAGACAAATGAAGGATGATGTAATAGGTGTTGTGTCTTGTCAGGTACTTAGAATATTTTCATCATGTCTTTGTAATTTGTATTTGACATATGTAATTGCATGTGATAGTATCACGTGCAGAATTGCAACATGTAATCAGGTTGCAAGTGGATTAGGCATGCAACTTTGAAAAAGTCAAAATTAGTTAGTTAGTTAGGGAATAAGTCAAGGTGGTTAAGGATTTTCCTCTTTTCTCTCCACCTTTCTCTCTCCTCTTTTCCTATATAAAGGAGGGAGCTCGTTGTAAATAATCATCTTTTGGCAAGACAAGAAAATTATGCTAGTTTGTATCTACACTCTAAGACTTTGAGCTTAGATGTAAATTTGAATTGCTTTCAATAGAAGGGGCAACTTGCTTTCAAACTTTGTGTTGATTCAAGGTGTTATGTGACGACATTTTCTGAATATTGATTGTGAGTTTTGGAGTTTTTTCAAGAGGGATTTGAATTCAATTGTGCAAACTTTGAGTTGCCTATTGCATTCAGAGCCAATTTGAACTTTTGAAGACTTTGTGCTGCAGGAGGACAAGTTGTGATAGATAGTAGTGGCTGCAATTACTTAGAGCTAAAGACTTTGGGCTTCAGTTGTAAGTATTTTTATTTCGAGAGTATCTAGTAAGAGACTTTGTGCCTTACTGGTTATTCTGCTTGAATCCTCACGAGACAAGCGCAGGAGACTTTGGGTTCCTGTTTTTGTTTCACAAAATATAAAAAGAAAGCTGCTGCCCCTGGTATTGTTCTTATGTCAACTCCAGGGTCACCGGTATTATCGTAGCAATAAGACACTTTTTGTTAAGTTAGAAAGCAATAGTTGTACGCAAATCGTTCCTGAAAAAAGAGGAATTGATTAAGAGAACTGCCCTTTTTGTAATTCCAGTTAAGTTCCTGTTGAAGCCACCTACGGTAAGAAGGGAGCCTCCCCTATTGCTGAGAGGAGAGAGAAATCTCATAAGACGTTGCCTAAAGTTACAATTTTGTAAGGTGTAGTCTTAGCGGCTTACAAAAATTTTAGCCAACAAGTTCAAACAGTATAATACATATTAAGAGTAATAGACAAAATAATACCAATTAAGTAGCTATACACAGATGCATAAAAGATGCTACAGGATTTGTTAACATAGAAAGCCATGGTTGCAGAAAATACAAAGATATCACAGTATGACAGAGTGATCAAAGATCTCCTAGCATCATACCATTGGTAATTAAGGATGTTTTCAGCTTTATTCCCTAGTCAACTGTTCCTCCTCCGTGTATCCTATTTTAAAGTTTATAATGAGGTTATTAATGACTTGCTGGATCCAACAGGACAGAATTTGAGTGTGAGAGAGGATGCACAAGGAATTTATGTTGAGGGCATAAAAGAGGAACTTATACTATCCCCTGCATGTGCATTATCATTCATTGTGGCAGGAGAAGAGCACCACCATGTGGCATCAAACAATTTCAATCTGTTTAGCAGTCAAAGCCACAGATTTTTGTTTTATACTCTGACTATTGAAAGCAATGCGCATGATACTGTTTATGATTAAGTCACTTTATTTCAACCTAATTCAATTGATTTAGCAGGATCTGTAAGCTCAAAGACAAAGACAACTGGTCTAAGGAGAAAGATAAAAGAACTTGCAGAGAAGTTTCAACCCATCGAAATGTCAGCACCAAGAGCAAGAATATTACAATCATACCTTGGATATGTTGATGTTTGTAGCTTCGATTAGATAAAATGTAGAAGACATTAATATTATGAGAGTCGATCAATTGTAATATATATGTATACATATCAATATATATATAATAATAATATTGGATATTATTATTATTTTATATGTATTAATATATATACATATATTTATGTTTGGAAATTTATGTTTGATCTTCTCTCATTATAATTATGCCTTGGATCGATTGACATCCCTAATATAATCATGATTATTGATTCATAGAAGAATCAATATATATATGAGACTGATTAATATCGGTTACATCAAAGATTAATAATATTGTGAAGAGACATGATAATATAGAGTCATGTCTCCTATATTCATATCCATTTGTTGATTGATCGAAGACAAGCATATACAACAATGAATGCAAGTATTCTCAGATTCGATTGGCAAGTATTAAGAAGTATTTCTATCTACATTTGTTTTGTAGTGTAAGCCAAAAAAAAAAAGACATCGATATATATCTTCTAAATCTGATCCACTTTAACATGATATGTACTCAAAAACTGCAAAGCAACTTCCAAAAGCAGTTTTCTCAAAGGCTTTATAAAAAATACTCAAAAAATTCTCCAGAGGATCTCAAACCATGCTCAAGCCAAATAGTAAAGCTTCCATAAAGCTCTCAATCATGGCGACTCATGAAAGGCAAAACAGCAAGTACAAAAACCCTTAATCTTCGCGGCGCTCACAGACAGAGCGAAAGTTCAATCTTTGTCTCAAATTGAAATGCAAATGAATGAGAAAAAACTGAGTTAGGGTAAGATATACCCTAGAAGCTTCTTAGTGAAGCTTTTATTTTTTGTGAGCTTTTGATATGTCATGTTAACCAATTCATGCCTTGCGGGTTCCTGTTATGCCTTTCGTCAATGTTTTTACCTAGGTCATGGAGTTTTTAAAAATGCCTTAATCAAGTGTTGAGTAATTTAGTGGGTAGGAGTAGGGTAAGTTAGGGTAAAGTAATATTTATTTTTAGTAATTGATATTAATAAACATTTTTTTATATTGGTATTTATTAGAAATAATATTATTTTATGTCCTTTACTCTTATTTCCTATTCGATATGTATGTTTTAATTAATAATTATGTGTTGAATCTCTTCAACATAATATTTATTAATTTAAAATGTAATGATTAAAAGTGGTATTTTTCTTTATTTTGCTTAAAATCCATTGTTAAACAAATGAATTTAGAGTGTGTTATATCTAACATTCATTATGTTTTAAATATGGAAATAAGGGATGTTATTAAACATGTGAGGAAGGGACTAAGTCTTTTGGCTTAGTTAATGGACTTCAATGAACTTGAGAGCATTTAGGGAAGTTGGATTTAGTCTTCCAACAAGGAGAGAGCATCTAGAAGCTGTTTGGCCCATATCTAGGCATCTTGGAGCAGATTTAGGGGATGTTGGAGGGTATTTAGGAAGTTTCGAATTTAGACTTATTCTTGGTTGTTAAGGAGGCTTTATGAGCTCTATGGGTGTTTTGAGGCCTTTTTTGAGCACACATTAGGCTTCTTTATGGTTGTGGAGACTTTTTCCAACCAATTTTCCTTATTCCATGGCTTCTAGGCCCCATTTTTGGAGCCTTTTTCTAGCATCCGACTCTTGGTGGTTGAGGAATTGGTACTTAGAGAGTTTTTGGGGTTTTTTGTAGTTAGTTCTGATTATGCAAGAGAAGCATTCTTTTGTGACAATTTTTGTCCTTGAAGTGTCATGTGCATATATCTGTAACTCTTTTTGAAACATAATGTACAGTGACCGAGTCTTTTGGAGAAAAGCATTTTTTGAGTTCTTTTAGTCTTCTTTTCTTTCTGCATATTTGTGTGCACTATAGGTGATTGATAAAGGTGATTAGTGAATTGTCATTCCATATTATCTAGTCTCATCTGAGTACCTATTTGAAGAAGTGTATGTTTGTTTGCAGGTTGTAGTTTGTGTTTTATTGTTTTTGAGTCGGTTAAGTGAGAAATCTCTTCTCCTTAATAGGTTCATTCAAAGCCTTACTATGAAATATTTATGCAAGCCTATACAAAAAAATTGTACTTTCCCTCAAGTCAAATAGTGTAAAACCAACACTTGGTCATTTGTGGTTGTGATTCATAATAGTTTGGTGCATCACCTAGTAAGATTGAAAATCTGCATTTCATTTTATTTCCAATTTACCTTTTCCCTTTATCTCTTAAGTCTTAGTTTAGTTTTGATCTAAATAGGTGATTATCTGATAGGAACCGGCCTAGAATCCGGAGGTTTCACTACAAGTTTTGCATATCCCACATGCAGAGGTGATTCCCATGTTATGCCGGGTTATTAAACTTTCGAGTTTAATAGGGTACAAATTTGGTGGATAACAGGTCCATGCAAATATTTGTGGACCCATGAACACTCCATCAATCACTGGTTGTAGTTATTTTTTGCTCTTTGTTGATGATTTTAGCAAGAAAATGTGGGTGTATTTTCTTCAACATAAATCAGAGGTGTTCAACATGTTTTGAGAATTCAAGGCCTTTTTGGAAAAAGAATCAAGTTGTCAGATTGTCACTTTTCGGTTTGATAATGGTGGAGAATTTTGTTCATCCGAGTTCTCCAACTTTTGTGCATCACATGGGATTAAGCATCAACTTACCACACCTTACACCCCGCAGCAGAACGATGTTTTTGAGCGCAGGAATCGTACAGTCACTAAGATGGCTCGATCTATGTTGGAGCATAGAAATGTTCCAAAGTAGTTTTGAGCTAAGGTAGTCTTTACAACAATTTATCTACTAAATCAGTCTCCCACACAGGCCGTTAAGATGACCCCAGAGGAAGCTTGGTCTAGACGAAAGCCCAAAATCAGTCATTTGAAGGTTGTTGGCTCTACAACTTATGTTTGGATTCCAAATGCCAAGTGCACTAAACTGGATTCCAAGACTCATAAATTGATGTTCACAAGGTACAGTGATACAATAAGGCTTATTGGCTGATTGACTCCCGATCATCTCATATTCAATCACGATGTGGTGTTTGATGAAGAACAAGGTCCATTTCAGCCTTCTCTAGTTTTGAGCCCTAAGGATCAACCTCTACAGGCTACATATTTGGATGTTCTTCTTCCATTTGGTTCACTTGATGGGAGGGATTCAAATGCCATTATGTCACCCGCCCCTCTGCAGGACATTCAAGCGCCACATCCATAGATTCCAGATGATGTTCCTCCTGTAGTTGATGTTGGTTCTTCTACTCTCCAGCCTAAGTGGGTCTAAGACTATTAGTGATCTTCATGATGATGAACTTGTTGAGGGTAGTTCTACTTGGAATAAGAGCAAGCAGTGTACCACAGTCAACTTTTCTCTTAAGGAAAACATTCATAGTATTTTTGAGCATCAAACATATTCAGAGGCTAAAGGCATACCAGAGTGGGAACAAGCTATGGTAGCTGAACATTAGAGTCTCATGGAAAACAACACTTGGGTGTTGTCAAATCTTCCACTAGGGAAGAAGCCGATTGGTTGCAAATGGGTGTATAAGGTCAAGTATAAGGCTAATGGCACACTTGATAAGTACAAGGTACGGTTAGTAGCTAAAGGGTTTTCACAGAAGGGGGGCACTGACTATGAGGAGACATTTGCTCCCACCACCAAAATGAGTACCATTCATCTTGTCCTTGCCCTTTCAACTCAATTTGGATGGCGAATCCATCAAATGGATGTAAAGAGTGCTTTCCTTAATGGTGATTTGCAGGAAGAGGTCTACATGACACAACCTCTAGGTTGTCGGTAAAGAACACCAAGTTTGCAAATTGGTAAAAACTCTCTATGGCCTCAAACAAGCTCCTCGAGTATGGTACATCAAGATTGATAAGTATTTGATTGATCAAGAGTTTCAACGCAGTCCTTTTGATTCTAATCTATATGTCAAGCATGCTAGTGGTGAGATTTTTATTCTTGTCATCTATGTTGATGATTTGATCATTACTGGTAGTGCAACACATTTGGTCAAGCAGGTCAAACAAAATTTGTGCGAAACTTTTGATATGATTGATTTGGGACTTCTCCATTATTGTCTTGGTGTAGAGGTTTGACAGCCAGATACCTACATCTTCATATCTTAGTTAAAGTATGCCAAAAGTTTGTTGGATAAGTTTCGGATGCATGATTGCAAACCAACATCTACACATATGGAGAAAAGGCTGAAACTTTCAGCTAAATCAGATTCACTGATGATGGATGAATCAACATTTAGGCAACTCGTGGGCAACCTCGTCTATCTCACTGCCACTAGGTGTGATATCAATTATGTTGTGAGTATATCTCTCGCATCATGACAACCTCATAAGTTGAACATTGGGTTGCAGTGAAGCATGTGTTGAGATATGTGAAGGGAACTCCTGATTTTGGCATTCTCTACGACAACAACATAGATCCTAGGCTCATTGGTTTTACAGACTCAGATTGGGCAGGTTCTGTTAACAACAAAAAGTCTACTTATGGGTATGTTTTCAGTTTGGGCATAGGTGCAATCACACAGACCGACAAGAAGCAGCAAGTAGTAGCTCTCTCCTCCACCAAAGCTGAATATCGGGGTACTGTTAAGGCAGTTTGGCTTCAACGGATTCTTGTAGACATGCACATGCCTCAAGCAAGACCTACTCGCTTGTTCTATGATAATCAGTGTGTTTTGAAGTTAGCTGAAATCCAGTCTTCCATGAGCGGACAAAGCATGTTGACCTTCATTGTCATTACATCCGCTAGCTTGTCAAAGATGGATCAGTGATGTTGCAGTATGTCTCCACTGAGGATCAGACTGCAGATATACTCACCAAGTCTCTCAGTTCGGAAAAGTTTGTCAAGTTTAGGGGGCAACTTGGTGTAGTTGATAGAATGACTATTAAGGAAGGGTATTAGAATATTTTAGTACCTTTAGTTTCTTTGCTATTTTTAGCCAGTTTCTAGATTCTTTTTTATTAATGGTCATTTAGGCTTTATTTTAGTCGTCTATTTAGACGACTTTTCTTTTTTGTTAAAAGTTTTTGTAAACTCTATATATTCAAATGAATAGTTAATACAATCATATTGTTTTTTAGAGTTCCATAACAATGATGCCATAATTTTCTTGAGTGGTATATAGAAGATTGATTACATTTATAATTGTGTATCATGTGAACTCTTACACACACACACATATATGTATATATTTACACTTATGTAGGCATATATGTACACATGCATTATTTCAATACATTTTGCATGAGTACTCATATACATACACACATACTTTTGTGTGTGTGTGTGTGTTTATATAGATGCCATTTGCATGGGCCCTGCTATCTATAGGCAATAGGCTATGCTTTAAAAAGAACTGGCGAGTATACTACCTCAATTTATAATTACTCAATTCCTTATTAAAACTTAATTAAATATAAGTTATTCTGATCAAAAAGATTTGTGGAAGGAAAGAGAAAAACCCAACTATCCAATTGAGCATCTAGGTTGACATACTAAAAGCCTAGTCCTTGGCCCGCAAAACTAGGTTACAACCCTATATGTGGCACTTACTTTGGGATTCTTGAAAATTAGGTTAAAATCCTTAGACGTCGCACTTATCGAGAGATTTAGATAGCAATTTGATCCTTTATTCAGATGTTACACCTACCTAATGATACTCCCCCTCACTTCTCGAAGGAGAACAACTCTTGCATCCACTTATGCACAAAAAATGTAGTTAGCCGACATCTTATAAACTTGTAGCATATACATAAACATGTTCAAAATTATGAAGTACACACTTGCTTATCAAAACATATATAAGTCCCAAATCTTGTCCATTTGACTAATGTCAAATTCATCATTTCCCCAATAATGCAGTATATCATAATTGAACCACTTGTTCATCATTACATTTTAAAATAATATAAGCATTGCATTAGTAAACAATTGTGCATCTGACAAAGTGAAATAACATAGCAAAATAACATAGTAAAAGAGGGATGTAACATTGTCAACAACTTTTGCATCTCTATATGGTGCCACTCTCTTGGACATAGAAACTATCTTCATGTTGTGGATATGCAATCATTTGGCCATCTTGTTCCAACAATCAAGAATGAGACTTTGCATTGTTTCTAAAAAATGCCTGTGTGATTATTCTCCTTAATTACTATTATGTGTTTCGTTCTTTTAAGAATGAGGTTCATGCCATCATATATTTCTCCCAAAAATATTTCAAAAAAGTAGATGTCGTGTAAATTTATATTTAAATTTGTATTACATTTACTTAAAAATAATTTTAAGAATATTGAAATATCATAATCTTACCTTCAACAACTCTAACTTGGAAAGTGCTTGAAGATGAATTGTATCATATTATGGTTTGTCATGAACATTTGAATGTCCTAACCTAGGTGTACATTCTTTCACCCACTCTATTTTTGTGCTAATCTTTTCCATCACCAATTTGAGAGAGTGGACGATACATGGTGTCCATGAAATGTGCCTATATGTTGCCTTAATCACTTAACTTTTTGTCCTACATTTTATCCTTGTTTGTTATGATTTGGACATTCTAGGACCCACCATCTCTATCACCTCTATAAGGATTATGGCAATGAAGTCTGCATCTTTGACTTGCTCATACATCAACTGTTCTAAAAAGCATTGCCTCTTTGGGGCTCACTGCAATGAAATTAATTAAGGCCCGGCTTTTAGAATCTTTCCATCCATTAGAAATATGGGCACTCATACTTCAACCCATGAATCCTTGGCTGGTTGTAGTGATGTGAGTATACAGTGTTTCTCTTTTTCCAATAAGATGGTGCACATCTTATGTTTAGGTCTTGTGTAACTAAAGGTTGTTTGATTGATTGGTGTCACCCACAGTTGAAACACTCACCAAAAAGTTGGTGAGTGTCTAAAAACTCGCGAGTTTTTTTGAATGGTGAGTATTTCCACCAAAAAACTCATAGACTTTTACTCATTGAATTTTTGCCAAAAACTTGGCTGCAGAAGTAATGCTTGGTACACAAAAAAGCTCATTCTAATTTCATTTTGACTGATTTATTGTGCTCCTCTAGTGAAAAAACACCCTCTTAACTTTTTATGAGGTCATTTGCAATGATTTTGTGCCACAAAGTGAAGATTTACAGTTCATCCAACTATGAGCAATTGGAGCTTGTTTGAGGCCATCCACATAAAGAAAAGGAATAAGTTAGCTCAAAAATACCTCAATGATCTTGTCTTTGAGCAATTTAATCTTTGGTTGCTCATAAGGAAGGTAGAGGAAATATCATGTGGTCCAATTGATTTGGATGATATAGATCCTTACAGTGATTGGACAGTGTAGGACCAACCTCCATTGTTTCCCGAGGATGACATCTATAATTTGGAGAGGCAAGCAATGGAGGAGGGGGTGAATTTGGATTCACATTAGATGACATTGAGGAGGATGAGGAGGTTGAGGATGATGAGTCATTGCCAGTGCTAGCAGCACCTACATCCAGGATGGAGGTCAAGCCACAACCTGTCATGCTGAGTGAGGTGGTGCAACCATAGTGGACTCGTAGGAATAGACCCTCTAGTTCTACCTCTCCCCTAGTTTTTACTGGAGCCAGGAAGTGGAATATGTAAAATGTTTTGATGTAGTATTTACTTTTAGCTTTACAAAAACAATTTTCTATTTTAATTTTGTTTTAGAGTATCAACCATCAACATTCCACACGAGGATGCCATTTTGTACCCAATTTGCATTTAAATCAGTGTAACACTAGCATTGGGGTATGTCAGGACAAGTTTCTAGGGCGGGGGGACAAAGGGCCTCAATTTCGGGACGACAGGGGGATGGCAGGGGGGGGGGTGTTGTATACTACTAGACATATAGAACTTGAAATGCTAGTTATGAAATGATGTTTCAGTATAACATACCAAATTGAAATACTTGAACATAGCAAAATTGCAACATGAACCAGAACCATTGAATAGTCAACATAGTAACAAAGTACATACCCAATAGTAACATTCAAAAATAAAAATTCAAATAGAAATTCAAGTACCCGTCCTGATGACGACGTGGTTGCGGAATGGCGGAGGTAGGGCTCAGTGCGGGGACGTCCCGGGGACAGGTACTTCGAGGTTGGGGGGGTGCGAGTCCTCGGGTTTCAGTGATTTAAATCAATCAAATATAATTATACTTGTTTCTTTTATTTACTCATTTATTGACTCATTGGATGCATCTCATTGAATTTTGCAGAAAAAAAAAAGCATTTCTATTAGAATATTATAATGTTTCTTTAATGGTCATCTTAGTTAATCTTTAGTTTATTAGGTAGTTTCTATTTTCGTCTTTAGTTCACGATTGTTTCTTTTAGAAACACCGTCTTTGTAAATCTATTGAAGAAGCTTTTATCTCCTCTATTTAATACAACATCAACATCAATTTACCATAACATGGTATCAGAGCGGGTCGATGGAATTTTATAAAATTTGACGAATTTAAAATAAAAATAAAAATCATTTGAGGTATTTTATGAAAATTTTGTGGTTTGTCTTCAAAGATTTTTTCTGAAAATTGTGAGCCTAGTCGAGGGATTTGATCGAGCGATTTCTTGGTTTGAGTAAAAGTCTCTGATTTTCAAGGGTTGCATGTACTTGCATGTGCTTTTTGTGAGTTGCATGTTCTTGCATGTGTTATTTTACCATGCGAAATCTCGTGTTTTGCCACATGAAGGTTTCTCTGATAGGTTTTAATAATTTTTTCCTCAAAAATTATCTATTGGGTTTATAAATTTTTCCTCAAAAATTATTTTGTGGGTTTATAATTTTTTTCCTCAAAAATTAACTGTTGGGTTTTACCGTTTTTTCCTCAAAAACAAAGCTTTGTATTCTCTGATCCGTGTCTCGGATTTTGTTGTCTGGGTTTTGATCAATTTTTCACCTCAAAATTGTGTTAGGTTTTCGTCAATTTTTCTCCTCAAAAATCGTTTTTGGTTTTTGTAATACGTGAAGTTCACGTGGGATGTTATTTCAAGGTTTTTACCGTTTTATCCGAAAAAATGATGTTTTGTATTCTTCAAATCATAGTTTTTTGCAATTGTTTTTGGGGCATCCTTCTCATCTGCAATAGTTTGGAGGGTTTGGTAGTTGTTCTCAGTGTGTCTCTGTCTACAAAGAAGAGCAGCTCAGTTATCCAACATCAGGTTGGATGTTTTTGTGATGTTTTTTGTTCAGTGATTTTGCAAATTCAGGGAAGGTCAATGGAAGAGTCCGTGGCATGCTCTACTCTCTTGTTGCAAACCATTCTGAAGAAGGGGACAACCTTCTCTGTTTTTTCTTTGGCTATTCTTGGTCATTAACACTTTGTAGATCTAGGGAGGGTCTCAGCCGCAACAGAATGTTTTGAAGAATTTATGACCAAAAGACAACAATTAGACGATGACCATTAAGGGAGGGTATTAAAATATTATAATGTTTCTTTAATGGTCATCTTAGTTAATCTTTAGTTTATTAGGTAGTTTCTATTTTTCATCTTTAGTTCACAATTGTTTCTTTTAGAAACATCGTCTTTGTAAATCTATTTAAGGAGCATTCATCTCCTCTGTTTAATACAACATCAACATCGATTTACCATAACAATTTCTAATTAAATTTAAGTAAATTATTAAGTTGCCAAGTTTTTTGCCAAGTCACATTTTTGGGCCTCGTTGAGTTTTTTCCAAGTGCAAGTTTTTCAACTATGGTGTCACCATTTCCGAGCAATATGGTGATCTAACTAGGTTGAAAAGAAGCCCATTGGGATAAATTTAATGTGCAATATCCCTTCCTTCATTTTGAAATGCCTTACCCAATGGGGCTCTTTTGCGAGAAAGAGAGTGATCATCTTCTTAGGAAGATGATGTCTCAAGAAAAAAGTGAGGCAACCATTATTGTAGATACCCTTGTAAGTGGCTTGCATTATCCTTGTTCAGATAAAGCATGAGGTCTTAATTTTTCTCTCTCACTCACACCATCAACTTCTTATTGTTTGTTAAATGAGAGATTTTTTTCCCTTGGCAATCTTAGATATGTTTCGATTCCCTGATTGGTCATAGCACATACACGAGCTTTCACTATCAAGTATCCAAGTTCTATTACTCGTTCTAACATTGACTACAATGCCAAAGAAAAATGCCTCCTCCAGGAAGCTTCTTAGTCATCTTAACATGTTGCCAAAGAGGTGATGCTTGGTTAAATTTGAAGCCCATTGAACCAAAACTTGTAGCAGTCATTCTATATAATTTTCTCTAATAAGGAAAAAATAATTGAAAATGTAAACTCAAGGATTTGTTAGCATCGAAAACAACAACAATACTCTCTACAAAATGTTTAGAAGTAATAAATGAAAAAAAAACTTGAAAGCTTGGAAAAGTATCTAAAAATATTTGAAAAGAGACTCAAAATAAACTTACCTTTGATTGATAAGTCTCCTTGGTGCAAGCTTGTTGTTTCCCATAGCACTTAGTAGACACACTTTATGCCATTCCATCCTTCACCGCTAAAACGAAGAAGCAAGATTGAACAATGGAAAATGGGAAGTTGGAATGCTAGAAGACATTTCCATGTCATGTTTATCAAATGAGGCTTTTGAGTGACTTCAAGTCAAGTTAGGGTTTAAATTGCATTTTAAGGTTACTTTTGCATATTAAAAATACCTTTTTAAACTAAATGTTTTTTAAAAGAAATTTTTTTGGTGCCTCTACTTTCAAATTCCTCTAGCTATCTCTTGGTATGCCCTAGGCATGCCCTAAATGCGGATGGACTTGACCCCATTCATGCCATGCAAGATTTACTTGGTAGGTATCCTAGATGTGCCCTAAGTGAACTTGAGACGAACTTGGGCCAGGTATGGGCATCATACTCAGTGAACCCAATAGCTTAGATTATTGATGATGTCTAGCCCTAGGTGATAGAAATAAAAATGTTCATTCATGGTAACTTACTATGACATGATGCAGACATAAATGTTAATATTCAGCTAAATCTTTAGCTTTTTGAAAAATTCAGTACTCTTTTGTTGCCTTGATAAAGATGTGGAAGTCAAAATATGTGAAAGGTATGCATGTCCTAATGTCGAAGAAAAGTTACTTCCAATAGTTGAAACTTTAAGTAGGTTGTGATTTGTGTCTGTTCTCATCTTTTTTCGTTTTGGTTTGTTTTGGAGTAGGATAGTTCAGCACTCAGGAGTTGCTCCAGAATATGATGAAGAGTCTGCACGACTTGCTTCAGGAAGGCCTAATGTGAAAAACAGAACTTTACTTATGAGTGAATGGTGGGGATCTGGCATTGTCCACGCCAAAGTATGGATCTCTGATGAAAAAGACATCTATATTGGTTCAGCCAATAATGATTGGAAATCCCTTACACAGGTACTAAGGCTTTTGCCTATTATATTTGCTAACCAGCTAGTTTTTTATCATTTTGGATTTTCATTGTCTGTTGTTTGTTTCTATGCATGATTTTCCTATTTTATTGGAATAATGCCACTAAGCATTCATACCTTCTTATTGAAGTTCTCTACTCATTTTATTCTAGTAGAATTATGTTACATATAGCCTGTAATGTGTTTATTTCTATATCTGATAAAACTAATACTTACAAAAATGAACATCAATAACATCACATACCAGATACAGTAATAGAAGTTTTTTTATTTGTAAGAAGTTTTACAAAGTAGATGTCATGTCCTTCTATTTAAGACGAAATAATAACAATAAAATTCAATTAGAACTTTAACGTAAAAGTATGAGAACAATATATTTAATGTATTATATAATTTATAATAATATATTATAATATATTAATAGTATAAGTTACAATACAATAATAATATAATTGAATATATAATAATCAAGATATGAAAGTTGATATATCAAACATTAATATTATATAATATAATAATCAATATATTATATATAATTATTGATATAATAATAATTAATGAGATGTAATAATAATCTAGTAACAACATATAATAATAATAATATATGATTATCATCAATAGATTATTAACATATTATTAATAAATAATATGTTAATATGGCAATATTATCAATAACATAATATTATGTGAATAAAGATATAAAAATCAGTAATTAATATGGCATTATAATAGTGAAAACAATAATATAATATATCGGTATTATTAGATAAAAGAACTAATATTATAAAATAATATTATATCCAATAATATATAATATTATTAAATATAATAGCAATATAAGGTAATAAACTCTGGTAGAAATATGAGTAAGGGACGCACACACTTAACCCACGAATGGAGGAAATACAACTCGAGTCATAGTATTATGGTGGGCAATATAGAATCATTATCAACAGTGACTCCACGTAAATCACCATAATATTGAAGTAATCAAACAAGCCATGAAAAAGTATATAATACTTAATACGATTTGTGGAGACGACAGTGCAGTTAAGGTAAGATCCAATCAAGCAATTCAGATAAAACAATTAGAAGATGGAGACCATGATTACGTTCACCATAGTTCAACAAAGAATAACACTAGTAATACTATTTCGGCAAAGTTAAAATTATCAACCGGTAAGTAACGCAGCTTAAGACTTAAGCACATAAGCCGCCACCAATAATGACTTGAGACCAATGATTAATATGCATCGGTAGTCTTGAATTCAACTAACCGATTATATATAAGATGGTGTGATTAGTGACTAATAAAATCTAATCTTTGTTATGAAAAGGATAGGTTAGTAAGAGTTGCGTCCCATCTATTATGAAGGGTTGCAATCCTATCTAATAACCAGATATAAGAAGGCATTCAAATCGATTGGAGAAAGGGAGGGAAAAAAAAAAAGGCAATCAGCGCACAGGAAATATGGACAACAGTTAATAAGTAAGTACGTTATTTATTTATTTATATATATATATATATATAAACCATTTCAGATTTTTTTAATGATTCAGATTTAGTATAATTCGAATATATATATGTGTGTGTGACCAAGTTAATCCTTCACAATTTATATGATATAAAAGAGCATAATTCTATTTGAATTCATAAATAATATTATGATTTCACTTCAGATTTATGAATGATGTTTCATTAATGATATTGTTGATGAAGTAATTTTTTTATCAAAAGTAATTATTGACAAAGTAATGGAAAAGAACTCTCAAGGGGATTAAGACCTCCACTAAGCTAGTGTACATTGATGATCCACATATGCATATGTACTAAGCCTTGGATAGAGAAAACCTCTTCCAAGAAGAGGAATGGACCAATGGTCAGCCTATAAGCCCTGAGTGATGCGCTCCAGTGGATGACGGCAAGATTGGGCCAAGGACTATAAAAGATCCTTATAAGGTCATGAGCCCAACCTGGCAGACTTTTCTCAGGAAGTCCCTAAGGATGCGCTCCAGAGGACGACGACAAGATCTAATCAAAGGACACAAGGGTCCTTATTAAGGTTATGAGCCCGACCTGGTAGACTTCCTTTTGGAGGGGTTAGTAGTTGGGGTAGATAGTTAATTTATTAGTTATTTGTTCATATTTATTTGTCCATATTATTGTTGCTAACATCTTTCTTGCAGGTTCATTCTTAAGGAAGCAAATTCAGAAATACTAGGAAATATTAAAGATAAATGATAATCAAAATATATATATGATATATCAAGATATAAATTAACAAGAAAATTAATCATAAATAAACAAATCTATTATTGATGAAATATAAGTATTTCATCTATGATTAAGAAAGGAGATACAAAAAATTAGTTCACAAAAAAACTTAAATGTGAAATTTACGTAAGGTCCCGACAAGGGACATTACAATAGAGTAGGGGTGATCAGCCAAGGATTGGGATACTTTCCTTCATTACAAGAATTCTTTTGAAGTACCCAATAGTTGCCATATAGAACACAATCATTGACAACTACAAACAATGGGCTCCTAACAAATTTAAAGCAAAAGTCAACAAGTAAATAATACAAATTCTGTTACTACCTAATTAATGAAACATCACACAGTCATGTAATGCAGAGTATATCATATCCCCAAAGAAGAAAAGTCTGTCATGACTCATGAGCCATAAATTAATGTATATAGTGCAAAAATACAAATTTTAATGGATGTCGTATTTGTGGAAAAATATACATTGCCTTCTATATATGGTTAAGTACTCAATAATAATAATGAACAACTATATGTTAATTATAACCGTATATAGTAAACAAATTATTTAACGATAGTTATAATTAAATAACTAAAATTAGTAAATATTGATTATATATATATATATATGATGAATTTTTGTATTATTAATAACAAATATATAATTAAAACAAATAATATATTCATCATTAATCAATGCTAGTAAATATGTTATTATTTAACAAATATATAAATGGAATAAGTACTCATCATTAATCGATATTAATAATAATAATGTATAAATTAAACAAATAGTATGGAATTGACTAAGTAGTCGATTAGGAATTCCAATCATTAGTCGGCACCACTTTCATTAGCAATTAGCAATGGGAGTAGTCACATCCGTAGGAGTCATATCCATTCGATAGTATATAAAGGGGGTTATGATCCCAATTTGGATTGGGGGGGCAAGTAACAGAGGATGAAAGAGACCGAAAACACATAATCCGAAGATTTGAATCAGGGAAAATTTCATGATTTGGTGCAGAGTGTTAAGATTCAGGAACAATGACCAATGCATACTTTCAGAACCGCAAAATTACTAAACCATATCACATGAACATTCTTAAGAAGTTATAAGGAATAGTGACACATAGATCAGACTTAACGTTATATACAGAAACACCATCAAATTTATATGCCTTAGTATAGTATGAATATTGCCCTCATATTAATAAGATACTGATAATAGCGATTCATATGTATATACATTTGATTTGCATATTGTATCGATATACTTGTCATTTGTATCTAACTTAACAATACCTTTGTCTCAAACAAAATCCGATGAATTGCTAATGATCATACTAATCATCCTTTATGAGGAATTGAGTCGACAATGATTAATTAATTCTAATCATTGCTAATAAGATTACTAGCTGATTATATGCCAAGTGGTGTGTTTTGCGCGAAGGTAAAGAGACAATTAGAAATATTAATAAGTTTATATCTGAGTTCTATTAAGAATGGGATACTACCGTATGGTCTAGTATATATATATATATATATATATATAATATTGGAATTATATATATCAAGGGTATATATTTAGGATTATATATTCCGGATGATCAAATACAAGTTAAATAATATTTATTATCAAAACATATGCACGACGAGGATTAATAAGGAGAGTAGATTTTATGATTTCATTTCCTAATCACCAATAAGATCAAATAATGAATTATCAATGATTTATATACCTCATCATAGTTGGAGGGAGGGGAGTAGGTAAGAGGGTAGGGCTGATCTCTAAGCAAAGCCAAGAGGAATGTATCTTGGGCTTAGATTTATCGAGCCAAAAGACCCCACTACATCTGCCCGGCATTCCTTTATGATGTAAGATAACACTTTAGGGGAAGGCATGGTTAGGGAAGGAAAGTAACCATTGAAGTTACCTCAGGAAAAGCCTTTGGACAAGGGCCAAAGTTCTACCCTAGGGCTTAGTGAGGTTTCCTTGTCCAACTCTAAGATGACTTGTCCCATACAAAAAGATAACATTGAAGGTGAAGGCATGGTTAGGGAAGGAAAGTAACCATTGAAGTTACCTCGGGAGAACCCTTTGGACAAGGGCCAAGGTTCTACCCTAAGGCTTAGTGAGGTTTCCTTGTCCAACTCTAAGATGACATGTCCCATACAAATGATGTTCTCTACAAACCATAAATATAATATCAAATCTCTAAGCTTAATAAAGTAACAATGGTCAATATTATTTCTAAAATTAATCAACATAATTATGTCTACAGAATTTAAATAAGCTGACTAGGTAGGGAAACTAAAAAGTCAAATTCATAGCCAATAAGAAAAGAACAACAATAGATCAAGTAATATCAGATAAAGTTTTCCAAACTCATGATGACATTGTAGAAGAAGAAGAGCCTTCATGCTCTTTCTTTCCTTGTTTAGGTATAACAACTTGATCATAAGTGGAGCATTCCACAATGAAATATAAACATTGATCATGGGAATGTTGAGCCTCAAGCCCAACTAACTTGAGATCTGCAATGGTTTCTTTAGTTGGAAATAGATTTAAAAATTTATGAAGTACACATTGATCAACCTTGTATCTAGAAGGTATTGCACTATAGAGAGAATGCAATTTACAATGACCATACAAATATATGAACTGCATTAGAGGTCCATACAAACAATTAGCCAAGTTTGAATGTTCACATGATTTACAGTTCCCTTTGTCACACACTTATTCAACTGATTTACATCACAAATGATTTGATCTTCTATATATATCCTCCACAACACCTCAAAATACCAACTAGGTCAGCTCCAAGATAGCTTTTGAATTAAAGCATCTATCACTTTACCAGTTGGCCTCAAACACTGTCATATCCCCCCGTTTGAAATCCCCTTTTGGAAATAAGATTTAATAATAAGCAAATAATAAAATTAAAATATTCAAATAAATAATAAAATATAACCCTGTAAACCACAAAACAAGAAGGAATAGTATTGATAAGGCAGCATCCCTTGTTACATGGCTAACTAAGTGTTGTAGACAACAACTAATCTGAAGATTAATTGCAGAGATGACAACCAGCAAATAGAAGGGTCAGTTGTCAAGACCTAACGAGTAGATACCGACGATTGAAGAAGTCAATGCAAAACAAAGATACGATCTGCATCATATATGGACGTCTAAGAGTCCAACAAATAATACAGGAGTATCTTAATTGAGAAGGCTGTGATTGATGACACCCGTCCCTAATGATGCCATTACAAAGACAGAAATTGGTGTGAGGAATAATCCGTTAAAAAAGGAGATGTCAGATTTCATAAGTTGACAAGGAGTAGATTACTGATATGGACCACAGGCGACTGAATTAGTTATAATTATAAGATAACGATTAAGGGGAAGAACGATTGCAGCCAACCTCCAAGAAATTCATGACAAGCCCTTCTGTTGATGATACAATGATATGGATAGCAAATATGTTGATTAGTGATAAGCAATTAAGATTAAAGTGCATCGACAATACCAGAAAATAAATCAATTAAGCAATGGGTGATGATTAAAGAACTTTCTGCTTTGTTATGGAAAGCTGCAATTAGTATGACTTCATATTTCATGAAAGAGAAGTGATTAATAAATGTTAACAACAGAATTTGATTAGTTACCCAATATGAGGTAATCAACAGAATTAAATAAGAGGTGCAATCACCTTAACAAACACGCATCTTATTGTTAAAGGAAAGTCACAACCCTTAAAAAAAGGCACAACCTTTACAAAAGGGAGTACATGAGACATATATAATGAGAATCAATTCCATTCCCAAGAGCATCATTGAACATTTTGTATTTTACTTCATATCCATATTTGGTTCGCTCAAGAGGGATATGGTTATTCTTTATTGATTCATAGCAGAGAATTAAGAAAGTCAAGTGAAGGTGGTGTATCCACCATTTTGCAAGTCCATAGACACTTGAAAGAAAGATTTGGCAAGCAGAAACAGTGTCCATCATTATCACAAGAACAGAAGGAATATAATCAGATATAGCAAGCAGGCCAAGCATAAGCCTCTCACTTAAAATCGCATAAACTTAAGGCCATTACTCAGAAACAACAACAAGATTACATGCTTACAAGGAGACTTAACAGACAGAATGATCAAGCATTAGAATTCTGATTCAGAGACATTCAAACTGCATGATCAAAAGGAGCCATCTAGCCACAGGGATCTTATTATTAGAAGGTTAAAGGAAATATTTTTTATCGATAATTAATGTGGTGAATATAGTTACCACAGATACTTCTGCATCCATCTATAATTACCAGACCTCCTTTTGATTTCATGACAAGTTTTGTTGGGAACAGTATATTGGAATCTACATCAGATTATATTATTTTCAAAAACACTTCTGCTATTCATACAAGGCCTACTAATTGAAAATTGTCTAGAGTCATTATACCGCACCAGTGCAGGGGTATCAGATATTGCAAATCTTAGTGAGTAGAGAGAATTTAAGGTAATTGTCCCAATTTTGAAGTAAACCAAAAAGGGGACATTACAAACACATAGATCATGAACTATAATGAGTCGTGGATCCAACCCAAGGCATAACCGGGCCCAAGGACATTCTAGCACATCCTCCAAAGCAAATGTAGATGATCAGGATCATACCACAAGTGAATGAACAAATCTTGTCAGCCTACAACAGCAAATCATCAAAACTGTCAACTATACACTTTTGTGCCACCAGGAAGAGACCAAGAACACCATGCATGAGAATTGTAGTCTTTGCACAATTCCCTACAACCTTCTTCTGTAGTATCTGATCGTTATGTGCGGGCGGAAGTAGAGAAACACGTTCTACAGATGAAAACAGAGCACGCTAGGCTAACTATGTCATGTCCCCTTCTTGAAATAGGATTTAATAATAAACAATAATAATTAAATATAAAATATAAAAGAATTAAATTAAAAATAATTAAAATTCAGTTAAATGAATAGCCAAAAGGCATGAAATGAAAAGTTGTGTCTCCCTCAAACATGAGATATAAAAGGGAGAGGAGAACTTCATTTAAGGGGAAGAAATGAAGTAAGAAAGTATGGAGCATGGGAATCAAAGACGGATTAATAAAGGAATGAGAAGTAAATATGAAAATGACTCTTTCAAAGGCCTTAAATTATGAAGGGTTGTACACTTCCAATGGGTGCTAACTGTGAATGGTTGTCTCTTGCCAAAAGGAAGAGACGATGAGGAGATTGACCCTTCCCTTACATTGGAAGATATAAAGGGAAGAAGGTTTCGTTTGAGGAGGAGAAAAAGGGAGATATTATGGGTACAGCAGCAGACTTGTGTGAGAGGAGAAAGATTAATAAAAACAGATCTTTGTGAATTCTTCTAGCAGATCTAAGAGCAAATCTATAAACAGATCTTTAAGCAGAGTTTGACGAGAACTAAGAACGGGTATAAGGTGTTGACGTTTGTATCTGCAGGAGTCTCCTTGTGGGACAATAACATCAAATACGTAATTGGCCATTGGCCTTACGTATTTGAAGTCTATTGTTTATTAATATTTGTTAAAACAAACAAAACAAAACAATGGCTACTGTTTACAAATGATGCCGTTAATAGTAATCGATTATTCAATTAACAAAGAGATTTTATTGAATGGATGTGATCCATTCCAAGCGACTCTTCACTCGGGTATAAAGACGGTATTCATATTGTCTTTCTAATACCTACGCTGAAGATGTTAATACATATTGGAGAGTGATTGATACTCTGCAGATCGATATACAGAACCGCAGCAATCTAATACATATCTGAAGATAATTATTCATATACACACACAGCAACCGGAATATATAGCAGAAGATATTATACATATCACAGAGGATAATATATATATCTTGCAGAAGATAATATACTTATCGCAGAGGATAGTATATACATCACAGAAGATAATATACATATCACAGAGGATAATACATTATTACAGAAGACAATAGTAGTTATCACAGCTTATATTGTAGAGGACAATAATGCATTGATCAATATATTTAGAGGCGTATATATACTATCGAACAAGAGAAAATCTAGTGCAGATCAAGATATCGATACAGATATATACAATCATTTATATAAGAGCAGAGTTGATATATATATTCAGATCATCAATATTCAGTAGTTCGCTATATAGATACATTGTAATCAGCAATTGCAGATCGGGCCTTTGTGAATGGTCATATAATTGACCATATTGTAATTAATCATTTCAATATTAAAAGGAGATTATTGCTGGGCTTTTCACCTTCAAGTTTGAAGGTTTTCCCAGGGTATATGCTGTGTTTATTAGTTTGAATTGTTTTGCTATTAATCTAATCTAAAAACAACATGGTATCAGAGCGGGTCTAAGAAAAGATCTGATCAGATTTATTTAAGCAGTCAAATAAATTCTTTCATCTAGGGGGTGGATCTTTGAAGGAGCATTTGTGCTGAAAGAGAAGATGGTGAACGGTGTCAAGGTAGAAGATAGGCTTGATGGAGCCTCAAAATTCAACTCTTGGAAACCCAGGGTACTCATTGCATTATAAGAGAATGATCTTCTTGATTTTGTGGAAAGTAACTGTTATCATTTTATTTGCACTAAATTGATAAATTGACTAAGTGTTTTGCATTGAAATATGAACTTGAAAGGTTGCTGTTTTAAATTTCAGAATGTTGTAAAATTAAAAAAAAAGAAAGTACATGTACAGCAGCATGATTTTAAGCATCAAACAGTATATTATGATACACTTGTTTCAATTTTTGAGCAAAACAATATTTAGATCTTTGAGCTTAACAATAAATGAAAGTTATTGCTTGCATTCCAGAAAATGAAAGTACAGTTTTAAATTTGTCACACAAGCAGTGGTTGCTCTAAAAACGAATAAGAGAAGTACATTTCAAAGGTATAAAATGACAAACCACACACCCCGTGGCTTTAGGTTTTAATGCAAGCATGCATTTTCAATTTCATGAATTGAATAAAGAAAATCAAATGCAAAAATAAAGAACAGTTACATTTCTGGAAATGCGAATAAGGAGAAAAAGAGACAGGTTAAGCCCCATTGCCTGGTTGTTTTTTGGAGGTTTAACTTTGCCGCATCTTTGATTCTGCATTTCAAAGTGTTCCAAGTCATCCTGTACATCCTGCAAAAGAAGAGAGATAAGATTGGGTCAGTTCATATGAACTGAGCAATGAAGGACGATTAAGCTGTCTAATTCTCTACTTGATCACATTTTCAGAAAATATGAATCAGAAAACAAGTCATAAAGCTGCAAGAAGGAAGGATCGTATTACAGAAATATTTTATTTCCTAACATCGTTTGCTTCATGTGCAGATAGGTACGAAGACTAAGTAGGTCATTGAAAGGACGTGCATACATTACACACACGAAACTTTCCGACCGAAGATATGTAGAGGCGAAGGCATGAAAACCGGTGGACTAGAGGAGGCTGTCGAGGGGGCATGCATACATTTCAGGCATGGGACCTTTCAGCCAAATCATGGAGTTACAGTAGGCAGGCTGTTGAAGGGACATGACTTTCGTCATGAAACCTTCCAGCCAACATATTAAAGTTTCAAGGGTTACAAAGTTTTATTTTATTTCATGATGGAATGGAATAGGAAAAGTGAAAAGGAAATGGGTATTATGATTGGAATATCACTTTTGGGAGTCACGAGCCCGTGCTCGAACCCCATAAGTGATAGTTCAATATTGCTGGCTACAGTTAAAGGAGGTTCAAATAAATTATCAAATGCTAAGAACAAAAGAAACAGATTTATGTGTCAACAGTGAGATACAAAACGATACATAGAGGATATGACAGCAAATAAAAGACAAGATCAAGTTCAATTTGCAAGGAAATAAGGTAATACTATTGCTGATTTCAGTACAACACTTAACTATTTTGTCATCAAAGTCAAAAGAAATAAATAAATCATACATAGTTATTTACTTTATAACAGTAGACATGTACAAGACAAAACATTTAATGTTGCTGTTATAAGTAATTAAAAGTACAGAAAATAGAAATAGCAATGCTACAGGAATCCAGTTGTTTACAATAGAAAGGGATAGATATACAGGTGGCTTCAACAGATATACAATGCCTTCAATGATAAAACAGAGAACAGAGTAAAAGGATGTTATCAAATGAGTTGTTCAGTTTTAATACAGGTAATTCACAACAAAATAATAGTGCTGTTTGGAGAATAGATAAAAGCTGCATACTGTAAATAATCATTATGGTAGTATGGGAAGAGGTCACTATATTGTTCATGTTAAGCTTCTATATGATAACAGAAGAATTAAATTTGAAGATGGTTCAATAAGTAATGAAGCTCACTCATATGCAAACTGAGACAATTTTGGGGTCTGAAAATGATTGGGTCAAAGAATACATTCTGTCAAAATTGTAGACAGCCTTCATTCTTATTGCTTTCTTCTTTAATAATGGAATGAAGTGCTATATGGGCATATTCTTGAATCTCTTAAATCAAATTTATTCATCAGATATGAAGATACAGTGGAGCCATTCTCAGTCATTATATTCAGCATGAACAACATATACAGGAAAAAATTACATAGAAAGTTTCATCACTTTGCCTTGAAAAATGGATTGGTATGCAACCCAACAGGAACAATAAAAGCAAGTTGTCAAGATACAACCAATATCAAATGAACTGTGTATATTCAGATTTTCACATTATTTTTTCAGAATTTCTCCATGAGGACACAAAGCTACCAAAATCAGTCCAGATTTCAAAGTTAACAGCACAGACAAAGATATAAAAGATTCTCAAACAAAAAGAAGCAATTTATGAGATTTTCTTGCACTATGAAAAACATAAACAAAGGAATGGTCATTTTAACATTGCTGATGTTGTAAATCATTTGCATTACCAGATCTGATCTAATGGATATTTAGGTATTAAAATGAATTTTATTTATGTCAATGAAGTTCAGGATCTTCTCATGGCTCAAATTTCTTTGTTCAAGTATAAGTTTGCTGTTGAACAAACAATATGAATACAAGTGTGAAATATCTTTACAGCTGAGTCAATCCGCAAAATCCAGGTTGTGAAGATAACGTTTATGTCAAACTGGAAGCTGAACATATCAAGATGTAACAACAGCAAAGGGTTTATGCTTTAGTTTTTATACAATATTTCCAAAGACAAGACTTCAAACTGCAGAACAAAATGATGTAAACTCTAGCAGAAATGGCTACGGCAACAGTATTAACCGTTGTATTTCTTCATTGTTTAAACCTAGAAAATCGAAGGAAGGAAAATAGTCACTCATCTGAGGAAAAAATGAAAAAAGCCATTCTTAAAACCCAAGCACAAAGGTCGACTTCCAGCTACAGCTGATACTCATGCCCAGAACAAGCTCAAAACTAGAAAAAAGAATGCCTTCAACATGCCAAACGCAAGCAGCAGTATAAACTCCAACTAAAAAACCAGATATCATGGCGGTATACACTAGAAGAAGACTCCAGCATTGCAGCGTTAAAACCCTATATTTTCTTCCAAAGAGCAAAGTAATGAAACAGAGAGAAGCTTCAGATTTCATGGCAGCGGCTTCAAAACCCTGGCCTCTCTTCTCGGCAAGAAAAAAATAATGCAAATGCCTAAAGTTCAAAGATGAAAATGAGAAGATAAACAATGCCTTTGTCATATTTCATAAGAATTTGGAGTCCGCGATGCAAAGTGATAGCAGCATACGGCCCTTTCAAAGCATGCCACGATAGCCTCCATCACATGGCTTTGCAGTAGATAGCAGATATTTTGCAAAAATAGTCATGTCGACTTATGGTTTTGTAATAAAATGAAATTATTCATTTATGTGAAGGTCATGTCGACCTTTTAGGTTATCATAGCTTAGCTTATATATGTTTTTTTGTTATGTATTAGATATTAGATTATATTTATATTTCTTCTTTTGTATTTCACTTTTAATTATATATGTTATAAAATAATGTTATGTTAAATTAAAATGGATAAGTTAATTATCTATTTTAATTTAAACAATATTATATTGTGGTATATATGATTAAAAGTGAAATTTAATTTTATACGTATTATATTAAATAAATAATATACTTATACTTTACATAATAGAATTATATTCTATTTTTTATATGTTAAGTATAAATATATTATTTATTGAATTAACTATAATAAGTATAATTTAGAAAAAATATAAATTTAATCTTTTATGGAATATATTAACGAATAAATGTATAGCTGAAGGGAACATTAAGATCATTTATAGTCAAAGAAGGATTCTTTCATTTTGGGAGGCAGATAAGGGGCAGTTTCAGCATCTTTGAGTTCCTGTTTGAGTTCAGCATCGGTTGACATCAGTTGAGAGGTGTTTTTGAGCAGTTCACTCCTTGTTTTTGGCAGTTAGGCCCATGTTTTGATGGAGTTTCAGTCCATATCCGACCCCCACACATATGCATGATTTTTGGGAGATATGGAGCAGTTTTGGGATATTTTTGAGTGGCAGTTTAGTCATGCATGACTTGAGGCAGTTTTTGGGGCACTTTGACTTCCCTTTCTGACAGTTTGACTCATCTTTTTAGAGGCTTTTCTCATGCATATGGATTAGGATTTTTGGGAACTCTATTTACATTATTTTCACCTCATTTTTAGGGGATCTTTTTGGCTCACTTGTTTTGCATATCGCAAACTTGAGAGAGAATTGTAAGGCATTGTAACAAAGATTTGTTCCAGCATTGATAATTTGAGATACCTGTTCCTTCCCATTGGTTTTGAAGTGTAATATTGTGAGTTTTATTGCTTTGATGTTGTGTTAGCCTTCATTTAAGCTGCATTCCTTGCTACATTTCAGAATCTTGATACTTGACACTGCAGGTCTATTGTTTTGTGTCCTAACTTTTGCAACGATTTGGTGAAGCATTGTTTCCCTATCTATGCAAAATTACTTCAGGTCCTTACATAGAAACACTTTTGTAGTTGCATGATTGTCTGGGTATTGAGAACCATAATTATCTTTAAGGATCTTTGCTGGATTAATTCAAGTTACATATCATTTTTGGTGTATCACCCTATTTTGGTTAGAATTCTCTAGATTATTTCTTTCACCCTTTTCCCTATATAAATTTGTGCACAAGTGATATTCCAAATCTAAGAGGAACCGGCCTAGAATCCGGAGATTCGTTCTCTTCTCCATCAGCGAGAACGTTTCCATGTTTCAACAGGATAGCTAGATTCTGCATCAAGCTATAGGCGCAATCCTGATTGACAATAGTTTTTGGCACGCCCGGTGGGACACGAACTACTGCACAGTTCCTTGATTTATAAGTTTTTTTATTGTTGTTTTAGTGTGAACAACAATATTTCAGTCTTTAAGAAGGCATTTTAACAACACCTGGCGACTCTATTTTTGAAGGTTTCTTTCAGAATCAGTGCAGATTTCAGTGTTTATTTTTAATGAGCAGAATTCCTACAAGAGCAAATAATGAAGGATTTGTTTATCAAGAGCTTCTGTCTAACAGAAGAGGTAGCAGATTAGCTAGAAGAAATAGACCATCTCAAGCTGCAGGAGAATCATCTTCTTTTCAAAGGGGATTTGATTTTTCATTATTTGAAAATCCTATCTTTGAAGATCAAGCTGCCATTTCAGAAGGACACGAGGTAATTATAGAAGATTTCAATTTTCCTGAAGATTTAAGTGCTATTGACAATTCTGGATCAAAATTACCTATCTTTGAGAAGGCTACAAAGGATCAATTTGTTGCTGTAGCATCCACAAGTGGTATTGCTACTCCAGGATTAAAGACTTATCAAAGAAAAGTAGTTCACACTATTCAGCAACAAGCACCAGCTCATCAAATGGCAAGAAATCTACCGTTTGTGCCTTTCAATGCCGGCAACCCTTTACAAATTGGTACTCACCATGATATTCCACCTGCAACACTTAAAGGTTTGACATATTTTACCAGTGAAAATCATGTTTCAGCAATTGAGCATATTAAAGATATTGCTACTCTTTGTGGGTTACATCAAGTCAATCATGATGATGTAGTATTAAAATTATTAGCAGCTTCGCTCAAGGGTAAAGCATTAATTTGGTTTAGAAGTTTACCTGTCAATTCAATTGCTACGTGGGATGCTTTAGGCACTGTTTTAATCAGTAAATTTGAAGATAGATCAAATAATTTATCTTTGGTTGAACAGCTTACTACTATTAAGAGGAATGTTAATGAGCACATTTCAGATTTCAATTTTCGTTTTCAGCGAATTTGGGATAGAATTCCAGCATTTGTTAAGCCATCTAATGACTATGCATTTTTGTTTTATCTAAAAGTTTTTAACAGTGATATTGCACTCATGATACAGTCTATGGGAGGTAATACCTTACCCAATGCTTATGATATTGTTGTAAGAGCAGAAAATAGCTTGATACAAGCTGAAAAATTACCTCCTAGGCCTCCAATGCCTTATTGTGCAGAGGTACAGTCAGTTGTACCAGCTATAATTCCACCAATAGCAGTTGTACCACCTGTACCAGCGTTACCAATGTTCAATATGCAGGTTGCAGCAGAAGAGCATGCTGCTACAACTCCTTTTAGAGAGCTTAAAGAGCAAAATTTGGAATTAAAGGACAAAAATGACAGTATAATGAGAACGCTGCAAACTTACGGTAATGAGATCATGAACTTGAAGAGGCAGCAAGGTCAGTACAATAGACCTCCTCAAGCTTCTTATTAGCAAAATAGGCAATTTAATCAAGCATCTGGTTCAAACCAGCCACACCAAGCTCAAGGTGAGCAAAGGAATTACAGTCAAAGGACTAATCAACCTTATAATTACGCAACTCCTAGTACATCCAAAGAGTTGGTAGTTGTTCCTCAGAATAACTATGCACAAGAGGAGTGGTGTAATACTTGTAATGCAAGTCATTTTTGGCTTGATTGTCCTCATGCGCTTGAAGCTAGAAGACAAGATGTTTTGTAAAATCAAATTGTTTATGTTCAAGGAGATGCTCAAAATCAACAAGTACAACCGCAAGGTAATCCGGATGTTACTCTAATGAATTTTAATACTGATGAGACTGTTTTAGCAGCTAATTTTGATCAGAATCAAGTATGGAAGCCTGTATCAGTAGGCACAAGGTCCAAAATAAAGGTTGCAAGTGAACAACAGCAAGCTGATAAGGTACAACAGCCTGCTGTTATACCACAACAGCAAATTTTAAAGAGTAAACAACAACAGATTCAAGCTCAGAATGGACTTTCCCAGTCGTCACAACCAGCAAAAGAACCAACTGTTTTAAAACAGCAGCAAAAGGTTAGTGCTCAGAGTTTTAATATTGTAGATCATTTAAAAAAGACACATGTTCCTGTTCCTATTTGGGAGGTTTTAGGACTTCCAGGTCAAAAAGATATGTTGTAGGAAGCATTGCAAGCATTGACATTGTCGGATGATGTCTTAAATCAGCCAACCCCTAAAGTGTTAATAGCTGGAAATGAGATTTTAAACCAGCAAACACCCAAGTTGGTTAAACCACCACCTTTCTATATTACTGTTATAATAGGGCAGAATTTAGTGCATAATTGTATGATTGATTTAGGGGCTTCTAGTTCGGTTATGCCAAAGAAGATTGTAGACCAGCTAGGCCTTAAATATGAACCAATTGAAAAAGGAGTTGTTCAACTTGATGGTACAGCAGTAGACACAGTTGGGGTTATTAGAAATCTTGATCTAACAATGCATGCTTGTCCTAGTTTTTTAGTACCCATGGATGTCTTTATCATAGACTTACCTCCTAATTTTTCTATATGTTTATCACGAGATTTTACTGCTAAAATAGGAGGGTATTTATCAGTAGATTGGTCTCATATGTTGTTTCGTACTAGGTATGGTACTAAGGTGACTATTCCTTCAGAGCCTATTGCGAAATTCTGTATTGAACCACATGTTAGTAGTACTGAAAATGGTACAGCAGCTGTTATTTATGATCAGGAGAAAATTGATGATATCCATGAGTCACAAACACAAGTTGAACAAATTCCTGATATTTTATTAGATACTTGGGCCACTGAAAACGTCATAATTTCTAATGCACAGATTGATGAGCCCAGCTTGGGTAATTATGTTATTAATGAAGTTACTGATTTTATGCCAGCTATTACTAAAAGTGCAGATTTAGAGCAGTCATTTGGTGTTATCTGGAAATTGTTTTTTGATGGCTCTCGCAGCAAAATAGGTGCTGGAGGTGGCTGCATGCTGGTTTCACCAGAAAACCAAAGGTACTATGCTGCTTTCCGTTTCACTTTTAGTTGCACAATAACGTGGCTGAATATGAAGCTCTCGTTAATGGATTAAAATGGGCAAGTAAAAAGGGAGTTAACTGTTTGCAAGTATATGGTGATTCTGAGTTGATTGTGAACCAAGTTAGGAATGTTCATACAGCAAAGAACAATTTATTAAAAAGTTATAGACATGTTGTATGGGACTTGATTGAAGGTTTTGAAGCCTTTAATTTACAATCTATTCCTAGAAATGAAAATAAGCATGCTGTTAGGCTCGCAGCTGTAGGAGCCCAATACGACATACCAACAGAAATCAGCAATGATAAAGGGCTGAATTATGTCAAGGTTATTGTTAGACCTGTTGTACCTAATAATGCAGATAGTTGGCAGGTTTTTGAATCTGATCAACACATTGTTAATTTCTTAAGAGAAGAGGCTGAGTTTTAACAGCCAAACCAGAAAAAATTGCAGGAACAATATGAGGACCAGATTATATAGCTGAGAACAAATAAAATGCCTAAAGGCCTTGTAACTTTAGAATCCATGTTTGGTACCAATGATGAATTCAAAAAGGACAAATCCAGCTTACAGATAAAGGAAGAGCATTATGAAGAGGTTGCTATTTCACAAGATAAAGTTCTTAAACTTGGCAAGGTATGTACACCTGAAGAACAGCAAATTTTTGTCAATTTATGCAATGAATTTCATGATATAATTGCATGGAATTATTCAAATCTGAAGGGATTTGATCCCAATATTTTCCAGCATACAATAGAGTTAGAACCAGGTTCTAAACCAATTAGACAAAAGTAGTGGCCTGTAAACCCCAAGCTGGAACCTCGCATGATGAAGGAATTGAACAAGTGAATTGAAAGCAATATCATTTTTCCAATTAAGCATACTTCATGGGTTTCAAATTTGGTACCCGTTAGGAAAAAGAATGGAGAAATCAAACTTTGCGTTGATTTTTGTGACTTAAACAGGGCTTCATTGAAGGATAGGCATCCTCTGCCTTCTATGGAACAAATTTTGTAGGTGGTTTCAGGTTCAGAACGGTTTTCATTGTTGGATGGATTTTTTGGTTACAACCAGATTTTAGTGAAAGAAGAGGACAGGTTCAAAACAGCGTTCACAACCAAATGGGGAACCATGGCTTACCAGAAAATGCCATTTGGTTTATCCAACGCTGGTGCAACATTCCAGAAAGCCATGGATAAGGCTTTCATAAATATGATGTACAGGTTTGTGCTGGTTTATTTAGATGACATCATTGTTTTTTCAAAGAATTCAGCATATCACTTTAAGCATTTAAGGATAATATTTGAAAGATGCAGAGAGTATGGGATCTCACTGAATCCTAAGAAGAGCATATTCGCTGTTTATGAAGGTAAGTTGTTAGGCTTTATTGTTTCAAAAGATGGAATAACTATTGAACCTGAAAGGGTGAGTGCTATTTTGGCGTTGCCACTTCCAACCCATAAAAAGGCTCTTCAAAGCTTTCTAGGAAGAATTAATTTCATAAGAAGATGTAATGACCCTTACTATAAAGGCCACTAAAAACCCCCAATGCTGAACTGTGACAATTCGTCAAACACTTGGCATGCAACTGAATTGTTTGTTTGAAATGTAAGGTTACAGTTGTTGAGCAACAAATCCACCAAGTACAATTGATATAACAATGCCAATGTAATGTAATACAATGAACAAGAACAGTACCAACAACAATATTCAGAAATTTCAATCACTTGGCACCTTACAATGAATTATGTCAACAATGATAGACTCTCTTATTAATGCAATGACCAACTTCAAAAATCTGATTACAATGCAATGATGACAATTCAATTACAAATGATGAGTAACAGTGACTGATTATAACATATACTGGACTGTTACCATAGCGACTGATCATATGCAATTTCTATACAATTTTGACATCAAATAACCACATCCAAAATACATGAAAGAACCTGGAAATGCCGTATTGAATGTTGACAACAGATGATGAAAAAACGCTGATGAAGTCACCCTAAATCTGCACCCGAACTGATCCAAATTGCAGCTGTTGTGCCTGTTCTGGTACAGGCCGTACAGTACGGCACCTGTACAAAATTCACTCCTTTTTATTGACTGTCGAAAATACCCAAAATAGGGGTGCCTAGGGTTGTTTGATCATCCCTCAAAAGCATAAAATTAATCTCTGAATAGTTTAAGAGATATGAGCAAAAACTTGTGACCCAGGCCCTGGTATAGTCTTCTCAGAAAATGCACCGAAAGTCCTCCAAACTTAACCAAACTGGTTCTCCAATGAGATGATGAATTCCAAACCCTTATTCAATCAATTTCAAACCCTCAAAAATCAATCCTCAGATTAATCTAGCATGAGACAGCTAAATACCATCTCCAATGAGCAACCCTTCAGAAGATATCTCACTTCCTCAGTTATGCAAATCCAAGGGAGTTATCGTTCCCAAAGATCTAATGAAAATTTGCAGACCAAGATGACTACAAATTGCTCCAAAATGGAAGAAGTAGAAGAATCCTCAAATCAGCTTGTCCAAATGAACGCCCAAGCCCTCTATTTATTCACTTTTCTAAGAAGTTACTAAGAACTTTTAGAAGCATCCATTATAAAATCCCATTATAATGCACTTTTATAATAAAATAACTTTATAAAATAAAAAGTGCCATCTCAACATAAAATTATAACATGTGGGCCCCGCATAACACAATAATAAAAATAAGCTCCAAAACACCTCTCCAAGAGCAAAATAACCAACTAGTCTCCAAATAATCATCAAGACGACTCTCTCATCAAAATCATCTGCCTACGAGAGTCCATGATAGGCAAATCTACTGAAAATATCATGTCGCTAGAAAGGGGACATGACAGTCCGCCCTTCCTGAAATTGCTTGTCCCCAAGCAATGGTTGAACAATAAACCAATCAATCCACCTGGATCCCAAATGAAGTCATGATCTTCACTGCTGTCAATCAACGCAAGCTCCTGCAATGTCGTCTGAAATATAATCAAGAGGAACCCATAATCAAACTGACAAATACAGCTCAAACAAACTCCAGAATCACAACTGCCACAGTCCGGAACCCACAAGAAACAAACTCTTGAAATATCAGAACCCAAGTAGAGAGGACAACTCAAACTGCCAACATAGTAAATACCATCAACACATCCCACTGGCCTACGCAGAGTGCGCAATCCAACTCTGCAACAATGGTGAACACTCCTGAATGGAATTGTACCAAGTATGGAGAATCCACACACTGTACAACTCCTGCAGTCAACACAACTCTGCAGATCACCGACCACTATCTCATAACCATAACTCCCATGTACCACTGATGGCGAATAGTCATCACATGATGGATGGCCAGAACTAGAACCCAAACCAAATCTGACGGCCATCAACTCCTCAACACATGAATCAAATGCAAACTGATGAACATATCCTGCAGTATAATGCTAATAAAAAGAACCAGCCTCAGCCAATAGCTCACCATGCACAGGTGATACAACCCACTACGAAAGATCACCAGCTAAGTCAGGAGATGACATAGCCAAAGGAGTAGAATCAATAGCAACAACCGTTGAAGCATCACTCCCAAACTCCTGCTCTAAGTCATGTATTATCAAGCTGTCAACCACAGAACCTATCGCCATGTCATGCCCATCACAACTCTCATCCCGTGGCGTTAAACCATCCCATAACTAATGACAAGCACTAAGGACCAAAGTACATCTACGTATCATCTCATCAACATGGTCATCAAAGGTAAACTGGTGAGCATACCTCATAGTGTAATGCCGATAAGATGTGCCAATCTCAGTCAATGACTCAGACTGCAATCCAGATGAAACTAACTGCAACCGATCACTAACCAAGTTGGAACGACCTACTCCCTCCGAAGACACCTCCAAAGGAGTAGTATCATTAATAGGAACCAAGTCAACTGCTGGCACACCAACATCACTCATGATCTCTGGTACAACATCACTAGTCTCCGTGCCATCAGTAGTAGAGACCACCACCATGTCAAACATACCACAATGCTCAACTGCAACGCCCAACTCAACTGAACCTGCCTCCAGTGGAAACAAACCAAACATGCCAATGCTAGTATCAAGGATGGATGCATCCCCATCTCCACTGTCTCTGACAATCTCAACCATGGACATCCTCAGATCACCAGACACCACAACCTGTGACTGTACGGGATCTGGTAAAGACTGAAGTCGCTCTAACTCCATGGTCACCTCAGCCAAATGAAACTGTGACTCCTCGAAAGCCAACTGTGTACTCTCAAGAATCTCAGAAGTCACCTTGAGCTGCTGAGTAAGCTCACTCACTTCGCCTTCCTTGACCAACAAGGCATCATATGCTGTACTGCCCCACTTCATAAGATGATCTTTGTCGGCTACCAACTGCATATAATTCTGTCTCAGAATCCGGATAGCCTCCCACAAATAGTGGATCTCTATCAAGGAAAGGTAACTGCCTCCCTGCTCATCGCTAGTAGGAGAACCCCATCTATAAACTGCTAACAACTGACGAGCAGCATTGAAATGCTCGCAAGTGGCAGAAATGTCACGCTCACTAACTCTCAGCTGACTAACCACATGATAATGCTGGCCAGACTGTCTCCTACCATCCTCTGACACACTGTCCAAAGGAGTACCCTCAAAACCACTGATCTCTGGAGTACTACCATCCACACTCTGCGAATCAACTCCAAGGCTCATATCAACATACGGAGTATCAAAAACTGGAGCATTGCTGTCCAACTCTGTCGTACCAAAAGAATCCGCCGAGGAAACCAAGTCCTCAAAACTAACCACTGCATCCTCCTGGATGTCATCAATGTTAATACGATCCTGGGACTCATATGTAAACACTAACACCTCAAATGTGCCTGAATCATCACAAACCCACTACACTCTGAGTGGTCTACTGGAAATGCACACAACTCCCAACACTGGTGTATAAAAACTAATACTAGCATCTAGCAAGCTGCTATGAATGAGAACAACACTGTGTAATCTGCTAATCAAATCCATGATAGCACTCAAGCAATCACTGCTACCAATAAGTGATAAGGATCTCCATTCAACATAATCCCAAAGGCCAATATGACAATCCCGGGTCCATATCCGTAAACTAGGATCAGCTGGTAACTCAAGCAAACTCGTCACCTGAGTAATAGGACTAATACCAACTAACTCCACATACCTGTTTGATACTGTCCCTGAATCCTGGATGTGAAAGCAAGATGAGCTCACAACAACATCAACCACATATGATCCGCCTGTCGCAGAAAGCTGAGTATCAAGTGTGCAAGATGAAGCTGAACTCAACTCCGTGCCATACCCATCCACATGTCTCTCCGCTGCACGACTCTGATCAACTGTACTATCCTCGACCACTGTAACATCATCAGGATCAACCGTACTGCAATCATCATCAGTGTCAATCACACAATCCGGTGTGCCTGTGATATCTCCCTGTATCAAATCAACAGGTATCTCAGAGTCCCGTGATGCCAAAGGAATACCAACCAAAGAAACTCGAGTATCCTCAAGCTCTCGAGAAAGCCTGTCAATCTCCTCCTTCCTCCTCAAGGCATCTGAATAGACTCCGGCAAGGTTAAGAAGATGGTCACGATCTGAAAGAAGATGTGAATAACTCTTCTTCATCGATCCCATTCCTTCCCTGATTGCCTGCAAGTCAGCACAAGAAGACTCCGCCTGAACTCCCTTATGTCTACCCTATAACTGAAACAACCAGATGTGATCCTCTATCATATCCCACATCCTGTCATGATGAGATAATGAAGTCACAATATTGTCTTCATTCACCTTCAGCTGGCTGGACAAATCATGCGAGCTACTGCCAACCTCACCCTCATGTGACAAAGCATCCAACTGTGCCTGGTACTCTTTCTCAGCAAAGTCATGTATGCTCAATGTCTGCTCATCTCTACCAGGTATCTCACCATCATGCACAACAACATCCTCATAATCATCATTTGAATCCACTACGCTGTAGTCACTGCTTGCCGTAACCAAACCATCCTGAGTACCCGTGATATCACCCTCATGTGAAACAGTTGTTATCTCATGATGTTGCAAAGGAACCTCAATGCTGTCATAAAAATCAGAACTGTTATTAGTGCTGATAACAACTGCTAGGATGTTGTGAATATCATTTTTGGGCTCCCCCATATTGTTATTATGTTGTAAAATTTCCTTATCATCATGTAGCTGCTCCAATGTGACTAGTTTGTCTTCAACCATCACTTGCTCCTCTTCAATCTTGATGTCATGAAATGTATTTTTTGTTCTGTTTTGAAAGGTCTGATTTGAAAAATCAAACTCATCATGACATGAATCCGTATCACATAATGCACCCTTAGAACTCAATTCTAGAGTCCCTTCATGTGACAACTCAATAGGATCACTTTGCACATGTGAAAACACTGTTGTCTCCTGCTCATGCAAAGTTTTGTCACTGCTGTCATGAAAATCAGAATTATCCTCTATAGTAGAAGCTTCTTGAAAAACCCCTTGCAAGGTTGAGGTAGATGAAACATTCCCCAAAGCTGTCCTAGTGTCTTCTTGAATCAAATCAGTATGTCTATCAAATTCATCATATAGACTTTTGGATACTTCACTTGTATATACCCCAAACCTCTTGTTTTGTGATGAAGTTCGCCTTGAAATGGAATTTTCATACTGCTGCAAGTGATAGGCTAATCTTTGTTGTGAAAGCATAAGTTGTTGCCGGAGATTATTACAAAAGCTATCAAAACTTGGCTCCTCACATTTCTTTAACTTCCTATTTTTGTTATGATCCATCCGCTGCTCCATATGTTGCTCCAAGTCTATAAGATCTTTGGTCTTATCTGGAAGTGACCTATACTCCTCATAAGCAATCATTACCTCATCAGCGAATTTAGAAGCCATAACTTTGAATTTTTTTATTTATTTATTTTCCCTCAGGCTGGCAGGATCAAGGCTCTGATACCACTGTAATGACCCTTACTGTAAAGGCCACTAAAAACCCCCAATGCTGAACTGTGACAATTCGTCAAACACTTGGCATGCAACTGAATTGTTTGTTTGAAATGTAGTGTTTCAAGGTTACAGTTGTTGAGCAACAAATCCACCAAGTACAATTGATATAACAATGCCAATGTAATGTAATACAATGAACAAGAACAGTACCAACAACAATATTCAGAAATTTCAATCACTTGGCACCTTACAATGAATTATGTCAACAATGATAGACTCTCTTATTAATGCAATGACCAACTTCAAAAATCTGATTACAATGCAATGATGACAATTCAATTACAAATGATGAGTAACAGTGACTGATTATAACATATACTGGACTGTTACCATAGTGACTGATCATATGCAATTTCTATACAATTTTGACATCAAATAACCACATTCAAAATACATGAAAGAACCTGGAAATGCCGTATTGAAGGTTGACAACAAATGATGAAAAAACGCTGATGAAGTCACCCTAAATCTGCACCCGAACTGATCCAAATTGCAGCTGTTGTGCCTGTTCTGGTACAGGCCGTACAGTACGGCACCTGTACAAAATTCACTCTTTTTTATTGACTGTCGAAAATACCCAAAACAAGGGCGCCTAGGGTTGTTTGATCATCCCTCAAAAGCATAAAATTAATCTCTGAATAGTTTAAGAGATATGAGCAAAAACTTGTGACCCAGGCCCTGGTATAGTCTTCTCAGAAAATGCACTGAAAGTCCTCCAAACTTAACCAAACTGGTTCTCCAATGAGATGATGAATTCCAAACCCTTATTCAATCAATTTCAAACCCTCAAAAATCAATCCTCAGGTTAATCCAGCATGAGACGGCTAAATACCATCTCCAATGAGCAACCCTTCAGAAGATATCTCACTTCCTCAGTTATGCAAATCCAAGGGAGTTATTGTTCCCAAAGATCTAATGAAAATTTGCAGACCAAGATGACTACAAATTGCTCCAAAATGGAAGAAGTAGAAGAATCCTCAAATCAGCTTGTTCAAATGAACGCCCAAGCCCTCTATTTATTCACTTTTCTAAGAAGTTACTAAGAACTTCTAGAAGCATCCATTATAAAATCCCATTATAATGCACTTTTATAATAAAATAACTTTATAAAATAAAAAGTGCAATCTCAATATAAAATTATAACATGTGGGCCCCGCATAACACATAATAATAAAAATAAGCTCCAAAACACCTCTCGAAGAGCAAATATAACCAACTAGTCTCCAAATAATCATCAAGAGGACTCTCTCACCAAAATCATCTGCCTACGAGAGTCCATGATAGGCAAATCTACTGAAAATATCATGTCGCTAGAAAGGGGACGTGACAGAAGATTCATCCCTGATATTGCAGAATTATTAATGCCACTTACAGTCATGCTTAAGAAGAATATCGCTTTCAAATAGACCAAGGAAGGTAAAATCAGTTTTGAATTGATTAAAGAAGCTCTTGCCGCTGCTCCTACTTTGTTAAATCCAGATTTTTCTAAGGAGTTCATTCTTTATGCATATGGGAATGTAGACAGTATTGCTGCCATGTTAGTACAGAAGAATGATTCAGGATATGAGCAGCCAATAGCATTTTTTAGTCAAGGGTTAAAAGATTATAAACTGCATTATACTTTTGTTGAAAAGCATGTTCTAGCTGTGATTAGAAGTCTGAAGAAATTCAGACATATGCTTTCTAATAACAAGATTAATCTAATGGTTGCTCATCCTGCTGTTAAGGAGTTTTTACTAAATAAAGATTTCAATACAAAAAGAGCAGGTTGGATCACGAAAGCGATGGAATACGATATTGATATTAAGGTTACCAAGCTGGTAAGAGGTAAAGGTTTATGCGAACAAATGGCTGGAAATGGAGATAATACTTTGAATGAAGATTCTGAAGTAATTCTGGCCTTACAAGATCATGAACAACTTGCTGTCCCAAATTTGCAGAATGATTGGGTGAAGGAAATGATTGATTTCTTGCAAATAGGACGTTGTCCTGAAGGTTTGGATAGATCAAAGAGAAGATATTATAGTTTGCAGTCTATTCCATATTGCTTATTGAATAACGTGTTGTATAGAAGGGATTATAATGGCATATTGCTGAGATGTATTAGTGGTGATCAAACTGATAAGATGCTGCAAGAATTCCATGATGAACCAGCAGGTGGACATTTTGCTGCAAGAACAACAGCATTAAAAATTTTGAACGCTGGATATTTTTGGCCAAATTTATACAAAGATGCTTTCATTTGGGTTAGGAAATGTTTGAAATGTGCTATTTTCTCAAACAAGCAAAGGTTAGCAGCTTTACCTCTCAGTCCAATTCAAATTGAACAACCTTTTGCTAAGTAGGGTTTAGACTTTATTGGTCCTATAAACCCATCATCAAGTTCAGGTCATAAGTTTATATTAACAGCAACAGATTATTTTACTAAGTGGACTGAAGCTGTGGCATTAAAAGAAGCCAATGAAACTTCAGTTCTGAATTTTTATGAAGATCTGCTTGCTAAGTTTGGTGCACCTGAATCCATTGTTTCTGACAATGCCTTAGCATTTAAAGGCATAAGAATTTCTGATTGGGCAGTTAAAAATAATGTATATCTTAGTGCCTCGTTCAATTATTACCCACAGGGTAATGGACAAGTAGAATCGACAAACAAAAATCTGATTCGCATCATCAAGAGGACTATTGAAGATAATCAGCGAGAATGGAACAGCAAGCTGAAACAAGCCCTATGGGCTGATAGGATCACCCCAAAGCGCTCAACAGGTAATTCACCTTATGTATTGGTTTATGGAAGAGAGGCAAGATTGCCAATTTCAGTCGAATTACCAAGCTTGAGGCTAATTAAGGAATTGGACCTGCTGGACCAGCAGCCTATGGAGGTAAGATTGGCTGAATTAATAGAGTTGGAAGAGTCAAGAAATAGATCTTTTCAGAAATTGACTAAACATAATGATCAAATGAAGAAGACATTTGACAAAAAAGTTGTCGCAAGAGTCTTAGAGGAAGGTGATTTAGTGCTTAAATGGGATGAGTTGAAGAGCAGACCTGGCAAACATTCGAAGTTTGATGCCATTTGGAATGGTCCATTTGTGATTACAGGATGCAAGGCTAACAACGCTTTTCAACTCTCAACTATGGAAGGAGAGGAATTGCCAATCCCAGTTAATGGGATCCATCTCAAACGTTGTTTTTGAGGTGAGTTGAACCAGAATAAGTGCCTTTGCACATAGATAGTTTGCTTTCAGTTAGTTGCAGTTAGTTGTTAGTTGCAGAAAATGAACATGTTGCTGTAGTAGATCATTCCTCATAAATGAGCGCCCATCATAATAGAGCCAAGTATAACTCAAAGACTCTACATGATGGGATACCAATTATTTTTCTAATATGCTACAGCAGCAGGTTCATTTGCTTTGTTTTTTATTTCCAATAAGTGCTTCCAGCACATGATAGTAGTCTTCTGAGAGCTGCAAGTTGTACAAGTTCGTGGCAGAACTGTTCAGAAAAGTATATATCAATCCTAAAGGGAAACAATGGATATTCCAAGGTTTCAAATCAGGATTAACAGCCACATTCCAAAACAGGTCATCCATGACCTTTTCTATACAACTTGCAAATTTCAGAAGAGAAGGCAAATTTCCAGGTGAAAGTACACAATTCAGAAAAAATGACTCAATTTGTTTTCTACCTCAAGCTAGTTGTTTACAAATTGGTAACTGTATTCCATCAGCATCATCCTACAGATGTATGCCTCAGAACGAGGTAAAGGCACTCACAGAACTGGTATATCACCAATATGATGATGTTGATGATAGACAGGCACAAACTTCCAAACAGCAAGTGTGAGGTATTTTAGTTTCAAGTTTCAGTTTTGGTTTTGCAGTTGTGTGGTGTGTTTAAGTTTTCAGCATTTTCTAAGGTTTTCTAGAGTTGGGAAGGTTCAGTTTATAAAGGTTCTATACTCTGTGCCCAATGGATTGCATAAGGCAGTTGGTCTATTCTGTTTAGCAGGCAAACACCCCTGAGAGGTTGCCAGAAAATGTTATCATTTTATTTGCACTAAATCAATAAATTGACTAAGTGTTTTTCATTGAAATATGAACTT
The DNA here is from genome assembly GCA_027943335.1 of Chamaecyparis obtusa. Lineage (NCBI taxonomy): Eukaryota > Viridiplantae > Streptophyta > Pinopsida > Cupressales > Cupressaceae > Chamaecyparis > Chamaecyparis obtusa. Next base: position 67,072 of record BSBK01005114.1, read on the forward strand.
GAAAGGTTGCTGTTTTAAATTTCAGAATGTTGTAAAATTCAAAGAAAAGAAAGTACATGTACAGCAGCATGATTTTAAGCATCAAACAGTATATTATGATACACTTGTTTCAATTTTTGAGCAAAACAATATTCAGATCTTTGAGCTTAACAGTAAATGAACGTTATTGCTTGCATTCCAGAAAATGAAAGTACAGTTTTAAATTTGTCACACAAGCAGTGGTTGCTCTAAAAACGAATAAGAGAAGTACATTTCAAAGGTATAAAATGACAAACCACACACCCCGTGGCTGTAGGTTTTAATGCAAGCATGCATTTTCAATTTCATGAATTGAATAAAGAAAATCAAATGCAGAAATAAAGAACAGTTAGATTTCTGGAAATGCGAATAAGGAGAAAAAGAGACAGGTTAAGCCCCATTGCCTGGTTGTTTGTTGGAGGTTTAACTTTGCCACATCTTTGATTCCGCATTTCAAAGTGTTCCAAGTCATCCTGTACATCCTGCAAAAGAAGAGAGATAAGATTGGGTCATTCCCTCTTGTAAGACATCCTGATCTTTAGCTTAGGTCCTTGAAACCCTTCCTGCAAGCACCACAAGCTCTGATACCAATTGATGGAATATGGATGAAGTGACTGAGGGGGGGGGGGGGGTGAATCAATCAACCATAAAACACTTCACTATTATTTCTTTCCAAATCCCTTAGGATATCTTAATGAATATTATCTGTTTAACACTCGGTAAATAGATTGCAGTAACTTTGTAGATGCAGAAAGTATTAGTAAATTATCTTTAGATATTTATCAGCACTTGTATATGATTAAGATAGCAATTAAGAACACAAGAGACACAAGATTTAACGTGGAAACCCAATATGGGAAAAACCACCAATGTATCTAGATACTGATTTTCACTTTTCTGAAGTGATGCCCGGTTAGAAGCCAACCCGGTAAAAGGTTACAAAACACACTGTTAGGTGTGACCTTGTTAGAGGATTTAATCACCCTGCTAGGAGTGGCCTGGTAAGAGGTCTTGAAAACAATTCAATGGAATTGTCACCTTGTTAGAGGATTTACAATATGGCTGTTAAACCAACTCGGTTAAGAGATTTACAATTCACTGTCACAATGATAAGAAGGTAACAATGAAAATGACCTGTATAAAAATGCAACTACTTTGCTGATTACAGATCTCTGTTCTGCATAAGTGTGATCCTTCCTGATCGAATATATCTCTGCTGCACCTCAAGGATATCTGATCATCCTTCACAATTTCGCACACACCTTTTCTGCTTTTCTTCTATATATCTTCTGCTATGTATATATTATTTATTTTTCACATTTGACCTTTTATTTATATGATTTTAGATTTGTCAAATCGACATTACTTAGTATAACAGTCGGCTGAATTAAGCAAACTTTATTTGCAAAAATCCTTCAAGGGCCAATAGTGCTCGGTGACCATAACTTTCTACAATCTTTCGGAGACCGAGGGAACTCGGTAAACACTGATAATCCTTTTTCTTCGAAAACCGACTGAACTCGGTAGATGCTAGCTTTTCTTCGACAACTGACTGAACTCGGTAAACACTGAATTTTCTTTGACGACCGACTGAACTCGGTAAATGCTGATTTCTCTTTGATAGCCGAGTGAACTCGGTAAGCACTGATTTTACTGTCTGGCAGACCGACTGAGCTCGGTAGGTACTGAATGTTGCGGATTATGACATAGTGTGACATCAAAGACAATACATAATTTGAGTAGCAATTTCCTTCAGATAATTGTTTCCAACAATCTCCCTCTTTGGCATTGATGGCAACACAATATGTCATAGCATAAGAAATTTGAAAGAATTAGCTCGGTTCAGATTCAAATCTTCCTCTGTCAGCAAACTTCCTGTTTCTTGAAAACTCTTCCTCTGTCTATTGAAAATTTCTTGAAGTAATAGCAAAGACATAGCAAACACTCCCTCTTTGACAACACATGCCAAAAACAATTCACATATTACCGGTGTAAACTAATGTACCTCAAGTACTGATTCATATGCAATGATTCCTTGAATATGCTGCATCAACCGGTTGATTTTCAATCATGTTCTGGTTGATGCATCACTAAAACTGTATTTAGTGAGCCTCGGATAGGGGAATGACCCCTAACTTACCTCTTAGATACACAAATGCATCCTTAGGTAATGGTTTGGTAAAAATGTTTGCAATCTGCTCTTTTGTATGAATATATTCTAATCTGATTTCCTTGTCCTGCACCAATTCTCTGACGAAGTGATATTTAATAGCAATGTGCTTGGTTTTGGAATGCATCACTGGATTCTTCGAAATGTTTATTGCACTGGTATTATCACAAAATATAACAATTGGTTCTTTGATTTCAACCTTCATACCTTGTAATAATTGTTTAAACCAAACAATATTTGAACAATTTACTGCAGCAGCAACATATTCTGCTTCAGCTGTGGATTGAGATGTGCAATTTTGCTTTTTACTGGTCCAAGATACCAGTCTTTTTCCAAGAAAAAATGCTCCACCACTTGTACTTTTTCTGTCATCAATGTTCCCTGCCCAATCAGCATCAGTAAACACTTTTAAGTCTAGATTGCCTCCAAATTTATACCACAAACCATATTCTTCAGTTCCTCTTAAGTATCTTAAGATTCTTTTGATAGCCATCATATGATTTTCCTTAAGTTTTGTTGAGAATCTTGCCACTATACCGACTGCTAAGGCAATATCAGGTCTTGTGTGTACTACATACTGCAATTTTCCAATCATAGATCGGTATAAGGTCTGATCTACATCTTTTGAATCATCATTTTTGGTAAGTTTCAGTCCAGTACACATGGGTGTACCAACTGGTTTTGAATCTTCCATACCAAACTTCTTAAGTATTTCCTTAATGTATTTAGATTGAGTAATGTATATACCATTCTTGCTTTGCTGAATTTGAAGACCAACAAAGAATTTTATTAAACCAAACATAGACATTTCAAATTCTTTGTTCATTTGCTCTGAAAATTCTTTGCACTGATCCTCATTCCCTGTAAATATAGTATCATCTACAAATATTTCTGCCAATACAATTTTGTCATCCGGTCCTTCTTTAATATACAGATTGCTGTTATCATTTGCTCTTTTGAAATTAATCTGAATCAAATAGTTATGGAGTCTTTCATACCATGCTCTAGGAGCTTGTTTCAATCCATACAATGCTTTGTGTAACCTGCAGACCATGTCCTTTTTATCTGGATCAACAAAACCTTCAGGTTGTTCAATGTAGACTTCTTCATCAAGAATTCCATTGAGAAATGCAGATTTTATATCCATCTGATATACCTTAAATCCTTTATGTGCTGCATAGGCAAGTAGAGTTCTTACACCTTCTAATCTTGCAACAGGAGCAAAAGTTTCTCCATAATCTATACCTTCTTCTTGAGAATAACCTTTACATACCAATCTAGCTTTGTTTCTAGATACTTGACCATCTTCATTCAGCTTATTCCTAAATACCCATTTTGTTCCAATTACATTCTTATCTTTAGGTCTAGGTACAAGAGTCCATGTTTTGTTCTTTTGTATTTGTTCTAATTCTTCATTCATTGCTTCAATCCAACTTTCATTTTTCAATGCATCTTTGATATTTCTAGGTTCAAAATCAGTAAGCAGACATGTACCTTTTAGCTTGCTTCTTGTCATAGTACCATCTGATTTGTTTCCAATAATTTGATCTGGTGTATGATTCCTTCTGACATATTTGGCTAGTATAGGTTCCTTGCCTTTTGAATGATTCATGTTGTTGTCTTCTAGGATCTCTTCTTCAGGTTGCTCGGGCTCGGTAGATATTTGCTCGGTAGCTTCAGGCTGAGACTCGGTTTGAATTTCTTCCTGTGACTCGGTTTCTTCTTGTGACTCGGTTTGAACTTCTTCTTGTGACTCGGTAACTGTGCTCGGCTCGGTAGATATAGTTTCCTCATTGATAGTTGTGTCTGCCAATGTTTCAGGTTCAATGTAAACGAATCTTCTGTAGTTTTCAGGTTCCCTTTTGCTTTCTTCTTCAGTCTTTTATGCAAACTCATCAAATTTTACATGTATACTTTCTATGACTTTGTGAGTAGACAAATTCAGACATTTGTATGCCTTGCTTTTGCTAGAATATCCTAAGAATATTCCTTCATCACTTTTCACATCAAATTTATTTCTTCTGGATTCTTTTAAGATATAACATTTGCTACCAAATACTTTCATGTAACTTACATTGGGTTTATAGCCATACCATAATTCATAAAGAGTTTTGAATGTGTCTTTCTTCAATTGTACTCGGTTCAAGGTATGAACTGCAGTGCTGATAGCTTCCTTCCAGTACTTTATAGCGATGTTCTTTTCTATCATTAGAGTTCTTGCACAATTCATAATAGATCTGTTTCTTCTTTCTGCTATTCCATTCTGCTCAGGAGTTCTAGGAGCTGATACCTGCCTTTTGATTCCTCTTTCAATGCAAAAGTTGTTAAAATCATGGGAGATGAATTCACCACCTCTGTCTGATCTTAAGCATTTCAATCTTTTCCCTGTTTCCTTTTCCACTCTTGCTAAGTACCATTTGAATTTTTCAAATGCTTCTGACTTTTCTCTTAAATACATAACTGTCATCATTCTAAAATAATCATCAATGAAAAGAATAAAGAATTTATCTCCAGTATAGCTTTGTATTCCAATAGGTCCACATAAATCAGTATGCACAATTTCCAAAATTTCTGTAGACTGATAGTTCTTACTCTTAAAACTAGTTTTACTCATTTTGCCAATCTGACAATTCTTACATAGACCAGTATCAGGTTTCTTCAAAGTAGGAATGCCTCTAACCTTCTTGAATTTGCTTATCTTTATCATGTTATCAAAATTCACATGACATAACCTTTTGTGCCATAGCCAACTTTCTTCAATTTGAGCAATAAAACATGAATATTCACTAAGATCAAGATAAAATAAGTTACCTTTTGTTTGTTTGCCTGATCCAATGAGTTTTCCTTTTTCATCTAGCAGTCTTGCTTGACCATTCATGAATTCAACCTTGAAACCAGTGTTGATTAGCTGTGCTACACTTAGAAGATTATGTTTTAGTCCTTCAACCAAATAGGCATTATCACATATGAGTTCTTTGGTTAATGAGATTCTTCCTTTTCCTTTTATACAACAAGGTTCATTGTTTCCAAATCTTACATTGCCACTATCACAGTCTTCTAGGTATTCAAATTTTGTCTTGTCACCAGTCATGTGGTGTGAACATCCACTGTCTATTATCCATATATCATCTTTGCTTATATGAGAAATAAGTGCCATCTTATCTTCATCATCATCAGATTCATCTTTTATAGCAATAAAAACAATTTCTTCTTCACTATCATCAGAATCTTTAGCCATAAAACATGTTTTCTTACCTTTATCCTTGACTGATTTGAAATTCTTTTTGCCATAGTACTTGTGACTTCTCTTCTCTTCCTTTACCTGCTTGTTTGGGCACCTAGCTGCAATATGTCCAACTTCTTCACATGAAAAACAGATTAAAGGAGTTTTACCTTTATATTTACCTTTCCCTTTAGAGTACTTCTTTGCAAGTAATGCTTCTACAATTTCAAGATCACTATCAGAACTTTCTTCTGATACTTCTTCACTTTCTGACTGAATTTCTTTTATTTTCTTGTTCTTCTTTAGTGAAACCTTGGCCTCAAATGCTGACTCTATATTTTTGGAATTAGGAACATAGTTGTCATAGTTGTCTAATTCAAAGGCTGTCAATCTTCCAACTAAAGCATCCAAAGTTATATTGTGGTTTGTTTCACATCTTCTTTCTTGAATAGCTGATACTCTTATTGCATAGATAGGGAGTAATGTTCTAAGTACCTTGCTTATAACAGTTTCATCAAAGATTGTTCCTCCAGAAGCTCTAATTGCACTTACACTTGCTTTGATCCTTTCAACATATTTTGCAATGTTTTCATCTTCTTTCATATTCATCTTGTCAAACTGTCCTCTTAGGCTTTCTGCTTTGGCTCTTTTCACATTTGCATCACCACCATATATTTTCTTCAGTGCCATCCACATTTCATATGCAGTAGTGCATTCTTTAATATCATCAAATTCTTCATAGCTGAGAGCAGATGCAATGTCTATCATCATGGTGTTATGAGTCTTTTTCTCTGCAATGTCTTCAACAGTTAATGCGCCAGTAGGAACTGTGTATTCTTCATCAATGTATTTGCATCCTGAATCACCAATGGAAGCCAGATGAAGTCGCATGAGACCTTGCCATGCTGAAAAGTTATCTTTGTTGAGCTTCGGAATTTCCCTCTTGTAAGACATCCTGATCTTTAGCTTAGGTCCTTGAAACCCTTCCTGCAAGCACCACAGGCTCTGATACCAATTGATGGAATATGGATGAAGTGACTGAGAGGGGGGGGGGCGTGAATCAGTCAACCATAAAACACTTCACTATTATTTCTTTCCAAATCCCTTAGGATATCTTAATGAATATTATCTGTTTAACACTCGATAAATAGATTGCAGTAACTTTGTAGATGCAGAAAGTATTAGTAAATTATCTTTAGATATTTATCAGCACTTGTATATGATAAAATAGCAATTAAGAACACAAGAGACACAAGATTTAACGTGGAAACCCAATATGGGAAAAACCACCAATGTATCTAGATACTGATTTTCACTTTTCTGAAGTGATGCCCGGTTAGAAGCCAACCCGGTAAAAGGTTACAAAACACACTGTTAGGTGTGACCTTGTTAGAGGATTTAATCACCCTGCTAGGAGTGGCCTGGTAAGAGGTCTTGAAAACAATTCAATGGAATTGTCACCTTGTTAGAGGATTTACAATATGGCTGTTAAACCAACTCGGTTAAGAGATTTACAATTCACTGTCACAATGATAAGAAGGTAACAATGAAAATGACCTGTATAAAAATGCAACTGCTTTGCTGATTACAGATCTCTGTTCTGCATAAGTGTGATCCTTCCTGATTGAATATATCTCTGCTACACCTCAAGGATATCTGATCATCCTTCACAATTTCGCACACACCTTTTCTGCTTTTCTTCTATATATCTTCTGCTATGTATATATTATTTATTTTTCACATTTGACCTTTTATTAATATGATTTTAGATTTGTCAAATCGACATTACTTAGTATAACAGTCGGCTGAATTAAGCAAACTTTATTTGCAAAAATCCTTCAAGGGCCGACAGTGCTCGGTGACCATAACTTTCTACAATCTTTCGGAGACCGAGGGAACTCGGTAAACACTGATAATCCTTTTTCTTCGAAAACCGACTGAACTCGGTAGATGCTAGCTTTTCTTCGACAACCAACTGAACTCGGTAAACACTAAATTTTCTTTGACGATCGACTGAACTCGGTAAATGCTGATTTCTCTTTGATAGCCGAGTGAACTCGGTAAGCACTGATTTTACTGTTTGGCAGACCGACTGAGCTCGGTAGGTACTGAATGTTGCGGATTATGACATAGTGTGACAGCAAAGACAATACATAATTTGAGTAGCAATTTCCTTCAGACAATTGTTTCCAACAATGAACTGAGCAATGAAGGACGATTAAGCTGTCTAATTCTCTACTTGATCACATTTTCAGAAAATATGAATCAGAAAACAAGTCATAAAGCTGCAAGAAGGAAGGATCATATTACAGAAATATTTTATTTCCTAACATCGTTTGCTTCATGTGCAAATAGGTACGAAGACTAAATAAGTCGTTAAAAGGACGTGCATACATTACGCACACGAAACTTTCCGACCGAAGATATGTAGAGGCGAAGGCATGAAAACCGGTGGACTAGAGGAGGCTGTCGAGGGGGCATACATACATTTCAGGCATGGGACTTTTCAGCCAATCATGGAGTTACAGTAGGCAGGCTGTTGAAGGGACATGACTTTCGTCATGAAACCTTCCAGCCAACATATTAAAGTTTCAAGGGTTACAAAGTTTTATTTTATTTCATGATGGAACGAAACAGGAAAAGTGAAAAGGAAATGGGTATTATGATTGGAATATCACTTTTGGGAGTCACGAGCCCATGCTCGAACCCCATAAGTGATAGTTCAATATTGCTGGCTACAATTAAAGGAGGTTCAAATAAATTATCAAATGCTAAGAACAAAAGAAATAGAATTATGTGTCAATAGTGAGATACAAAACAGTACATAGAGGATATGACAGCAAATAAAAGACAAGATCAAGTTCAATTTGCAAGGAAATAAGGTAATACTATTGCTGATTTCAGTACAACACTTAACTATTTTGTCATCAAAGTCAAAAGAAATAAATAAATCATGCATAGTTATTTACTTTATAACAGTAGACATGTACAAGACAAAACATTTAATGTTGCTGTTATAAGTAATTAAAAGTACAGAAAATAGAAATAGCAATGCTACAGGAATCCAGTTGTTTACAATAGAAAGGGATAGATATACAGGTGGCTTCAACAAATATACAGTGCCTTCAATGATAAAACAGAGAACAGAGTAAAAGGATGTTATCAAATGAGTCGTTCAGTTTTAATACAGGTAATTCACAACAAAATAACAGTGCTGTTTGGAGAATAGATAAAAGCTGCATACTGTAAATAATCATTATGGTAGTATGGGAAGAGGTCACTATACTGTTCATGTTAAGCTTCTATATGATAACAGAAGAATTAAATTTGAAGATGGTTCAATAAGTAATGAAGCTCACTCATATGCAAACTGAGACAATTTTAGGGTCTGAAAATGATTGGGTCAAAGAATACATTCTGTCAAAATTGTAGACAGCCTTCATTCTTATTGCTTTCTTCTTTAATAATGGAATGAAGTGCTATATGGGCATATTCTTGAATCTCTTAAATCAAATTTATTCATCAGATATGAAGATACAGTGGAGCCATTCTCAGTCATTATATTCAGCATGAACAACATATATAGGAAAAAATTACATAGAAAGTTTCATCACTTTGCCTTGAAAAATGGATTGGTATGCAACCCAGCAGGAACAATAAAAGCAAGTTTTCAAGATACAACCAATATCAAATGAACTGTGTATATTCAGATTTTCACATTATTTTTTCAGAATTTCTCCATGAGGACACAAAGCTACCAAAATCAGTCCAGATTTCAAAGTTAACAGCACAGACAAAGATATAAAAGATTCTCAAACAAAAAGAAGCAATTTATGAGATTTTCTTGCACTATGAAAAACATAAACAAAGGAATGGTCATTTTAACATTGCTGATGTGGTAAATCATTTGCATTACCAGATCTGATCTAATGGATATTTAGGTATTAAAATGAATTTTATTTATGTCAATGAAGTTCAGGATCTTCTCATGGCTCAAATTTCTTTGTTCAAGTATGAGTTTGCTGCTGAACAAACAATATGAATACAAGTGTGAAATATCTTTACAGTTGAGTCAATCCGCAAAATCCAGGTTGTGAAGATAACGTTTATGTCAAACTGGAAGCTGAACATATCAAGATGTAACAAGAGCAAACGGTTTATGCTTTAGTTTTTATACAATATTTCCAAAGACAAGACTTTAGACTGCAGAACAAAATGATGTAAACTCTAGCAGAAATGGCTACGACAACAGTATTAACCGTTGTATTTCTTCATTGTTTAAACCCAGAAAATCGAAGGAAGGAAAATAGTCACTCATCTGAGGAAAAAACGAAAAAAGCCATTCTTAAAACCCAAGCACAAAGGTCAACTTCCAACTAGAGCCGATACTCATGCCCAGAAGAAGCTCAAAACTAGAAAAAAGAATGCCTTCAGCATGCCAAACGCAAGCAGCAATATAAACTCCAACTAAAAAACCAGATATCATGGCGGTATACACTAGAAGAAGACTCCAGCATTGCAGCGTTAAAACCCTATATTTTCTTCCAAAGAGCAAAGTAATGAAACAGAGAGAAGCTCCAAATCTCATGGCGGCGGCTTCAAAACCTTGGCCTCTCTTCTCAGCAAGAAAAAAATAATGCAAATGCCTAAAGTTCAAAGATGAAAATGAGAAGATAAACAATGCCTTTGTCATATTTCATAAGAATTTGGAGTCCGCGATGCAAAGTGTGTAATGACCCCCAATTAAGTTCCTTATAATTGTAAAATTCAATTCACAATATTAACCAATTATTGTTAATTGTCTAGAAACTTATATAATATAGTGTATTAATGTCATTTCTAATCAAGTTACAAATGTTATAAATATAGTATATTAATTTCAATATATTATCTTAATCATGAATTTAATATAAATCATTTATATTAAGCATTTTAACATTATAAAATAAATGTTATAATATAATTAATATATTATAAATTTAATATATATTAATTTAATACAAATAATATATATATTAATCAAAATATATATATATATATATATTAAACATTATAATACCATGAAGAAACAATATAATAATAAAAAGCAATTAAAATGCCTGATTGACGCATCATTAAGGGTGCGACTGTTCACAGCCCAGGCTGTGAACAGCAGCCGCACCACTAAGGTGCGACTGTTCACAGCCAGGCTGTGAACAGCCGCACCAATAAGGTGCGATGGTGTGTGGAGGGACGTGACTCCCCTCCCCACACGGGTATATATATTACATTAAATAGATACGGAAGGGGAGAAAAAGAAGAGATAGAAAAGAATAAGATATTAAGAAGAGAGGGAAACAAAAGCATAAGATATTTCGATCTGCAGTACGTCAGACCAGACACCGCATTAAGGTATGGATAAAGGATTATATATATATATATATATATATATATATATAAAATTATAATTTATTTATTTATTTATGTATTATTTAAAATGCAGAATATAAATAAGTATAAAAATGTGAAATCTCAGGATATATATATATATATATATATATATTTATATATATATATATATATATTTATTCATATACACGTATATATATATTGATTATGTAATTATGTTTTTTTTATGGATAATTGTATCATAGTTAATGCAAAGAACTATTTTCAATTATATTTCTAATATAGATCTTAATGATTATATGTGATGATATGAGCCATACGTATGAATAAAGTATTCATCGAAGGATGGTCTCCATATCTGGAGGGGGCTAGAAGAAATTATGATAATTTCCTAGTCTCGAGATTTAATATCTCAAACATTTGATGATACGGTAGGATCCCCGTATCTGGAGGGGGCTAGAGGAAATTAAGCCATTTCCCTAGTCTCGATGGCAGTATATATACTGGTAGCCCAGTCATATGCATATGCGTAGGCTTGGAATGCAAATAGTTGCTTCCAAGAGGACCTTATGGGCAGCATTCTGGGAATGATGTGCCGAGGACCCAAATGCTTAGAGGGAGCGAATGTCTCTCAAGCCGGGGATGCTATGAAGCCGACTCAGGGGCAGCCTTAAGGACCATTTTCCCATTACTAACTTAGAGTAGAGCACATAGTTATATATGTATTTTTTTGATATCATGTACTCACTTCGATTTTGCAGGATTTTATAGAAGTAGAAGAACAAGGGACATTACAGTGGTATCAGAGCATAATCCTGCCATCCTGTGGAAGACATTCCATGCAAACGTATAAAAGGAAGAAAGGAGAAAAAGCTATGGCCGAACAATTAGCCAATGCATTGAGGAGCTTCATGGAACAGACTAACGAAAGGTTCGAACAGACCAATCAATTAATATTACAAGCCATCCAAAATATGAATAATAATAATAATCCCCAGGAACGTCACACCCCTCCAACAGGAGGAAATCTACATTCTAATCACTCAGAAAATGAACCTCCATTCCAAGATTCCACCATGAGACCCACCATACCCTCATTCCTCCCACGAGAAGAACCTATCTTAAGGAGTGAAGTTCCTTCCACCCAATCAGTGGAAGAAATCGCCCAAATGTATGCTAATTTGGAACCTAATATACAAAGACTCATTCCCTTCAAGGAATACTATGAAACCAAAACCATGGCAAGTAATGGGCAAAAGAAACATCATGGGGAAAAGGACATTAAAGCCAAAGTGGGAAAAATGACCCTTCCACACTACGAAGGGGTAGGGAAAGAAACAGCCCAACCCTAGGTCCAAAAATTAGATACCTACCTATCACTCAGCCCAATGACAGAAGAAAATGCCATCAAATTTGCCATAATGCACTTAACAGGGGAAGCCCACAATTGGTGGCACCATGGAATAATCACACTAGATCACAAAAATATTGAAGCCTACAGTGAATTCACTCAAAGGCTTATTAGCAGATTCGATCAAAAGGAACCAGAGTGGTACTTTCAAGAATTAACTCACCTCAGACAAACCGGAACAATTGAAGAATTTGCCAACAAGTTTCAGAGTCTATCAGTAATGGTTCCAGATATATCTCAAAAAAGGAGAGTTTACATGTTCATTGAAGGACTCAAAGAACACATTAAAGTAAGGGTAAGACCATTCGAACCCCAAACTATAGAAGAAGCTGTTAGGAAAGCAAGAATGTCCGAGTACGATGTATCCAAAGAAAAACAAAAAGGTAATTCTTCCAGGACACCGAATAAAGGAGAATTTCCAAAGAAGGATTCCACCAAATGCTTCATTTGCCAACAACCTTGGAGCAAGGACCATCATTGTAAAGAAAGGGGGGAACTCATCCAAAAAGGATTATGTTTCAAATGTAAAACACCCTGGACTAAGGGTCACCAATGCAAAAGAGGTCAAATGAATAACATTGAGGAGACACCGGAAGAGGAGACATCTCAAAAAAGGGCTAGATTAGAGGAACCAAGACCAGGAACACTAGCCATTATCGCCCAGGGAAATGAGAATAGACCATTCCGCCTTAAAGGGATAATCAAAGGACAAAAGATAATTGCTTTGGTGGACACCGGGGCCTCACATGATTTCATTAGTCAGCAACTTGTGACAAGAAGGAAATTACCAACGCAAGAGTTCGAAGGATTTGAAGTAATTATGGGCAACGGAAACATTGATAAATGTACAAGAATGGTACCCCAAGTAGAATTCCAAGTGGGAGAACATATAATCAAAAGAAATTTCTTTGTGGTAAATCTGCAAAATGACCTCATCCTAGGGATGCCCTGGATAAATTCACTAGGTAAGTTTACCATGGATAGCCCCAACCTTGAAATCTGCTTTCAACATCAAGGGAGAGAAATAATATTAAAAGGCATGCCAGATGGCTCACCAAAAGTAGTATCATGTAATCGAATGGAGAAAATTCTAAGGCATGATCAAGGGGAGTGGATGGCTCAATGCATGATCCTTGAGAAGACTTCCACAAAGGAGCAAGAAGTTCATGATGACATTCATCTTATCTTAAAAAAATATAAAAAGGTCTTCGAAGATATTCCACCCGGACTACCTCCAAAAAGAGGGTTCGAACATTCCATAGAACTCGAGGAAGGAGCTAAACCAGTTATCACAACTCCTTATCGGCACCCCCACAAGTACAAAGAAGAGATTGAGAGAACTATTAAAGAATTAATAGAAATGGGTCATATTCAACCCAGCAGCAGCCCATTTGCCTCCTCGGTCGTATTAGTTAAAAAGAAGGATGGTACCATGAGAATGTGCATAGACTATAGAGCCTTGAATAAAAAAACTATAAAAAATAGATACCCCATCCCTAGAATTGATGAATTAATGGATGAATTACATGGAGCCAAATTTTTTTCAAAAATTGACTTGAGATCCGGGTATCACCAAATTCGGATGAGAAAAGAGGACACTCCCAAAACAGCTTTTAGATGTCATTATGGACATTTTGAATTCCTAGTCCTGCCTTTTGGACTCACTAACGCTCCAGCTACCTTCCAGTCATGCATGAACCACATTTTCAGACAGCAATTAAGAAAATCTTTGCTTGTATTTTTTGATGATATTCTTATTTATAGTGAGACATGGGAGAAACATCTTCAGCATCTTGAGGAAGTATTAAGTATTTTGAACACCGAATCACTCTATGCAAAAATGACCAAATGTGAATTTGGGTTAAAAGAAATCATCTACTTAGGACATAAAATCAGTGAAACAGGAGTAAGCGTGGATGAAGAAAAGATTAAAGCTATTAGAGATTGGCAAACCCCAAAAACTCTAACACAATTAAGGGGATTCGTGGGACTTTGCAGCTATTATAGAAGATTTGTGAAGGGATTCTCAAAAATTGCAGCACCTCTCACTGACCTAACAAAAAAAGGAGCTTTCGCTTGGAATGAGAAAGCCCAACAAGCTTTCGAACAACTTAAGATAACCATGAGCACATGTCCGGTTTTGGCTATACCTGATTTTTCTATACCCTTTGAACTCCAATGCGATGCCTCGGGGGAAGGTATTGGGGCCGTACTCATGCAGAAAAAAACACCCCATAGCTTTTGAAAGTCGCAAGCTCACAGCCGGAGAAAGGCACTATTCCATTTATGACAAGGAGATGCTAGCTATTATGCATGCCCTAGCAAAATTCCGTCAGTACTTGGTTTGTGGAAAATTCATTGTTAAAACAAATCATAACAGTTTACGTTTCTTTCTAAGTCAAAAGGATCTCAATGATAGTCAACAAAAGTGGGTAAGCAAAATACAGGCTTACGACTTTGATATAGAGTACGTCAAAGGGGTAAATAATGGCGCAGCAGACGCCCTATCCAGAAAAGCACACCTAAATAATATCACTAGTATATCCAAGGAGTGGAAAGAGGAAATCATCAAGGAATATGACCAAGACTCACAAGCAAGAGAGATTCTAGAAGGAAATCCACCTAATGAGAATTTTTCAATCAAAGATAACCTCATACTCTACAAGGGTAGAGTATACTTAACTCCTCAATCTAGGTTCAAAAACAAAATCCTCCAAGAATTCCACGACCACCCTTTAGCGGGACACCCAGGATATTATAAAACTTACAAGCATATCAGAGAAAAGTACTCTTGGAAGGATCAGAAAAAGGATGTACAGAAACACGTACAAGAATGCATGACATGTCAGCGTAATAAGGCTGAACTCTCTCACCCCGCAGGGTTACTCCAGCCTTTACCTATTCCTAATAAAAAATGGGAAAGCATATCCATGGATTTCATCACAGGATTACCTAAAACACAAGGGAAGGACAGCATTTTTGTGGTGGTGGATAGACTCACCAAATATGCCCATTTCTTTGCAGTCTCAACAGAATATAAGGCAAGCCAGATAGCAGAATTGTTTTTTAGAGAAATTTTTAGACTTCATGGACTCCCTCAGAATATCATCAGCGATAGGGACAGCAAATTTATTAGCAAATTTTGGCAAGAACTCTTCAAATTAGTGGGTACCACCTTAACTCCTAGCACCAGCTATCACCCTCAAACAGACGGGCAAACAGAAATAGTAAATAAATGGCTTGAAGGTTACTTAAGGAACTATGTTACCAGTCAACAGAACTCGTGGATCAAGTGGTTACATTTTGGGGAATATTGTTATAATACAACCCATCATATGTCTATAGGAATGAGTCCATTCCAAGCACTATATGGGTATGAAGTTACATCCTTTGGGGAACTATTCTCTCAAGAAAGCAAAGTACCCAAGGCACGAGATTTTATACAGCAAAGTAGAGACATCCTTAAATCCCTGAAAGAGAACATCCAACAAGCTCAAAATCAACAGAAGATTTATGCGGATAAAAAGCGCACTGAAAGAACCTTCGAGGTAGGAGATCTTGTGTTTCTAAGGTTACAACCTTACAAGCAAGCTTCCATCAAGAAGAATGGGGCGGAAAAATTAAAGCCTCAATTTTATGGACCCTACAGGGTAATAAGAAGGGTCGGGGAAGTAGCGTATGAGATTGAACTCCCCGAGGGAAGTAGAATACATAACATATTCCATGTCTCCAGACTCAAGAAGGTCCTTGGACAATATACACTACCTTGTGAGGAATTGCCACCCATAGATGAAGAGGGGAAGCTCATCCTACAACCAGAAGTCATCCTGGATACCCGACAAAGGAAACTACGAAATCGAACCATCTCTGAGCATCTAGTGAAATGGAAAAATCTACCAGATGAAGATGCTACCTGGGAAAGAGAGGAAGACCTCAAATTGCTTGAGGACAAGCAAATTGAAGAAGGGGGAACTGTAATGACCCCCAATTAAGTTCCTTATAATTGTAAAATTCAATTCACAATATTAACCAATTATTGTTAATTGTCTAGAAACTTATATAATATAGTGTATTAATGTCATTTCTAATCAAGTTACAAATATTATAAATATAGTATATTAATTTCAATATATTATCTTAATCATGAATTTAATATAAATCATTTATATTAAGCATTTTAACATTATAAAATAAATGTTATAATATAATTAATATATTATAAATTTAATATATATTAATTTAATACAAATAATATATATATTAATCAAAATATATATATATATATATATTAAACATTATAATACCATGAAGAAACAATATAATAATAAAAAGCAATTAAAATGCCTGATTGACGCATCATTAAGGGTGCGACTGTTCACAGCCCAGGCTGTGAACAGCAGCCGCACCACTAAGGTGCGATGGTGTGTGGAGGGACGTGACTCCCCTCCCCACACGGGTATATATATTACATTAAATAGATACGGAAGGGGAGAAAAAGAAGAGATAGAAAAGAATAAGATATTAAGAAGAGAGGGAAACAAAAGCATAAGATATTTCGATCTGCAGTACGTCAGACCAGACACCGCATTAAGGTATGGATAAAGGATTATATATATATATATATATATATATATATATAAAATTATAATTTATTTATTTATTTATGTATTATTTAAAATGCAGAATATAAATAAGTATAAAAATGTGAAATCTCAGGATATATATATATATATATATATATATATATATATATATATATATATATTTATATATATATATATTTATATATATATATATATATATATTTATTCATATACACGTATATATATATTGATTATGTAATTATGTTTTTTTTATGGATAATTGTATCATAGTTAATGCAAAGAACTATTTTCAATTATATTTCTAATATAGATCTTAATGATTATATATGTGATGATATGAGCCATACGTATGCATAAAGTATTCATCGAAGGATGGTCTCCATATCTGGAGGGGGCTAGAAGAAATTATGATAATTTCCTAGTCTCGAGATTTAATATCTCAAACATTTGATGATACGGTAGGATCCCCGTATCTGGAGGGGGCTAGAGGAAATTAAGCCATTTCCCTAGTCTCGATGGCAGTATATATACTGATAGCCCAGTCATATGCATATGCGTAGGCTTGGAATGCAAATAGTTGCTTCCAAGAGGACCTTATGGGCAGCATTCTGGGAATGATGTGCCGAGGACCCAAATGCTTAGAGGGAGCGAATGTCTCTCAAGCCGGGGATGCTATGAAGCCGACTCAGGGGCAGCCTTAAGGACCATTTTCCCATTACTAACTTAGAGTAGAGCACATAGTTATATATGTATTTTTTTGATATCATGTACTCACTTCGATTTTGCAGGATTTTATAGAAGTAGAAGAACAAGGGACATTACAAAGTGACAACAGCATACGGCCCTTTCAAAGCATGCCACGATAGCCTCCATCACATGGCTTTGCAGTAGATAGTAGATATTTTGCAGAAATAGTCATGTCGACTTATGGTTTTGTAATAAAATGAAATTATTCATTTATGTGAAGGTCATGTCGACCTTTTAGGTTATCATAGCTTAGCTTATATATGTTTTTTTGTTATGTATTAGATATTAAATTATATTTATATTTCTTCTTTTGTATTTCACTTTTAATTATATATGTTATAAAATAATGTTATGTTAAATTAAAATGGATAAGTTAATTATCTATTTTAATTTAAACAATATTATATTGTGGTATATATGATTAAAAGTGAAATTTGATTTTATACGTATTATATTAAATAAATAATATACTTATACTTTACATAATAGAATTATATTCTATTTTTTATATGTTAAGTATAAATACATTATTTATTGAATTAACTATAATAAGTATAATTTAGAAAAAATATAAATTTAATCTTTTATGGAATATATTAACGAATAAATGTATAGCTGAAGGGAACATTAAGATCATTTATAGTCAAAGAAGGATTCTTTCAATTTGGGAGGCAGATAAGGGGCAGTTTCAGCATCTTTGAGTTCCTGTTTGAGTTCAGCATCGGTTGACATCAGTTGAGAGGTTTTTTGAGCAGTTCACTCCTTGTTTCTGGCAGTTAGGCCCATGTTTTGATGGAGTTTCAGTCCATATCCAACCCCCTCACATATGCATGATTTTTGGGAGATATGGAGCAGTTTTGGGATATTTGTGAGTGGCAGTTCAGTCATGCATGACTTGAGGCAGTTCTTGGGGCACTTTGACTTCCCTTTCTGACAGTTTGACTCATCTTTTTAGAGGCTTTTCTCATGCATACGGATTAGGGTTTTTGGGAACTCTATTTACATTATTTTCACCTCATTTTTAGGGGATCTTCTTTTAGGCTCACTTGTTTTGCATATCGCAAACTTGAGAGAGAATTGTAAGGCATTGTAATAGAGATTTGTTCCAGCATTGATAATTTGAGATACCTGTTCCTTCCCATTGGTTTTGAAGTGTAATATTGTGAGTTTTATTGCTTTGATGTTGTGTTAGCCTTCATTTAAGCTGCATTCCTTGCTACATTTCAGAATCTTGATACTTGACACTGCAGGTCTATTGTTTTGTGTCCTAACTTTTGCAACAATTTGGTGAAGCATTGTTTCCCTATCTATGCAAAATTATTTCAGGTCCTTACATAGAAACACTTTTGTAGTTGCATGATTGTCTGGGTATTGAGAACCATAATTATCTTTAAGGATCTTTGCTGGATTAATTCAAGTTACATATCATTTTTGGTGTATCACCCTGTTTTGGTTAGAATTCTCTAGATTATTTCTTTCACCCTTTTCCCTATATAAATTTGTGCACAAGTGATATTCCAAATCTAAGAGGAACCGGCCTAGAATCCGGAGATTCGTTCTCTTCTCCATCAGCGAGAACGTTTCCATGTTTCAACAGGATAGCTAGATTCTGCATCAAGCTATAGGCGCAATCCTGATTGACAACAGTAACATGGCCATGCCTTCAAATAATACTGAGAAAATCCAGTGGAAGAAAAATGATATTAAGGCTACGAAGATCTTGATAGACTCTGTAATGCATCATCTAGTACCAATCATCTCCAAGTTGAAGTCGGCTAAAGAAATGTTTGATACTCTAAAAGGATTGTAGGAGATCAACAACACCAGCAAAGCCCTTGCCTTAAGACAACAACTTCTTCATGTATAAATGGATAAAAAAGATTATGTCATCTCTTTCTTAATGATGATTGCTGATTTGAGAGATCAGCTGAGCACTATTGGGGACATAATTGTAGATAGAGATCTTGTTATGTTAGCACTAAACGGTCTTCCCTTATCTTGGGAGCCCTTTATTCAAGGCATTAGTAGGAGCTCTAAGTTGCCCAAGTTTGATCGTCTTTGAGCTGATTGTATTCAAGAAGAGTCCAGGTTGACAACAAGAGGAATTGAGCAAAACAATTAGGATGTAGAAAATCAAATTCTTACTGCATATACTTCTAGAGAAAGAGGCCAATGGAAGAGGAACAAAAACAAAGAATCGGATTTTGCCCCTGAACCAAAGAAGAGGATCTCTCTCACATTCAGTGTTTTAGGTGTGACAATTATGGTCACTTTGCTCGAGATTGCAAACTTAGATCTACACAACTTGTTACAACTGCGGAACTTGCCAAGGGGGCATCTCAGAAGGAGCCAAGCTCTAAAGTTAATTCAAAAGGTTTCTTATTCTAATGCCAATCTAGTTCTTCGAAGAGGAGGAATCAACATTCAGAGGGAGTCTGACAAACCTACAGAGGCAACCTTGGACGAGAAGGTCAAGAGGTTGATGTTAGTACTCAGAGCTTCAGAGGGTGTCACATCATCATGAAGATTCTTTGTAGTGTATATTTCTCTGAGATAGAGAAATATGAGGTGAAAGCTCTTGTAGTGTATATTTCTTTGAGACAGAGAGATATGACGTGAAAGTCCTTGTTAATGCATTCTTCTCTGTGAGAGAGAAGTTTGAGGTGCAAGCCCTTGTTAAAGCATTCTTCTCTATGAAAGAGAAGTTTGAGGTGAAAGCCCTTGTTCCACCCTATGGGAGTAGCCGTGGTGGATCCACCCTATGGGAATAGCCATGATGGATGTCATGTGAGAGAATCCATGACTTAGCACTTGTGTTTATTCACCCTCTGGGAGTAGTTGTGGTGAACATCATGATGAGATGACGACATCACGTCGAGTGATTCCGTGATGGGCACTTGTGCTCATTTGTATTTCCATTCATGGGAGTAGCCATGATGGACCCACCCTCTAGGAGTAGCCATGGTGGAGGTCATGTGAGTGACTCCATGACTCAGCACTTGTGTTGATTCACCCTCTGGGAGTAGCCATGGTGAACGTCATGATGAGATGACGACATCACGTTGAGTGATTCCACGATGAGCACTTGTGTTCGTTTGCATTTCCATTCATGGGAGCATCCATGATGGAGCCACCCTTTGGGAGTAGCCATGGCGGACATTATAACTCAGATATCTAAGGAGTCCTCCCTAGATAAGAGGGAGTGTTGACATCTGTATCTATGGGAGTCTCCTTGTGGGACAATAACTTCAAATACATAATTGGCCTTTGGCCTTACATATTTGAAGTCTATTGTTTATTAATATTTGTTAAAGTGGACTAAACAAAACAATGGCTACTATTTACAAATGATGCCGTTAATAGTCATTGGTTATTCAATTAACAAAGAGATGTTATTGAATGGATGCGATCCATTCCAAGTGAATCTTCACTCTAGTATAAAGATGGTATTCATATCGTCTTTCTAATACATACACCGAAGATATTAATACATATTGGAGAGATTGATACACTGCAGATCGATATACAAAACTGCAACAATCTAATACATATCTGAAGATAATTATTCATATACACACAACGACCAAAATATATGGCAGAAGATATTATATCGCAAAGGATAATATATTTATCTTGCAAAAGATAATATACGTACCGCAGAGGATAGTATATGCATCACAGAAGATAATATACATAACACAAAGAATAATACATTATTATAGAGGACAATAATAATTATCGCAGCTTATATTGTAGAGGACAATAATACATTGATCAATATATTTAGAGGCATATATATTTGATGCAGAGCATCCACACAAACACATACCAAATCACTAATTAGGGGTATCTACCCACTTGTTAGCAAAGTATCTCTCTCTTTCCTAATTCATCAACACCTCTCCTTTCAAAAGGTTTCCCAGACCCAATCACAATCCCAATCTACTCAAGACATATTCCCTGACCCATCAAGCATCTCTGATCCTCTTACCATTCCCAAGACTCTCCACACATTCCTTTGTGAACACAAAGCATTTACTGACCCTTTACCATGTCAGCCTCAATCCCATATCCTCTGACCAAACCCCTGACTCAATAGACTCCTTCCATACCCTTACAACACTTGACATCGTCCCCCAATCTCTCTCAACACTCTACACTTCCACATGACAGTGACTATCCCATGAACCCACATTCTCCAATCAGACCAATGCCCGATTCCATCCTTTCCTAGGATAGCAACAACTTCCTATCCTTACAACCCTCGAGACCTCCCAATGATCATAACTTTGGAGGCATCTGTATCACACTATGCAACCCTTAACACACCCCCAACAATACAACTTGACCCTCTTAAACATTCAATAAACATTCATTGTCAAACTAAGACAATTACACTGAGACAGTCACTCTAGTAAGCATAAAAATGTGCCCCCTTCCCTTTTAATCATTAGAACACATGGTAGTCTCCCCCTTCTACCTTTTAATCATTGGTAAACTTGTATGTATGGGAGTGTTATGTTAATTAAGTTGTTAGTCTAGGTCATTAGTGGCCGAAGGGTAAGTGGTTATGTCACGACGGTTCAGTCGCACCCCTTCGGGTGATATATGTATTCTTTCGAATGGAAGAGAAAGGAGCAAAAAATGATATCATAATGTGTTATGCTTGCATTGGATGTAACTTGGTTATGATTAATGGAATATCTGGCAGTTCTATGATATCTTGTTATAATTTCCCTCAGTAGTATGCATTAAATCTAGTTTACCGTAGGTGGTAAACATTTGGCGTCATTACCAGGGACAATCCCAGGAAGTGACAAGGTGCGGATGGCGCACGGAAAGCAATGGGGCAACCAATAGATTTTAGTGGAAGGACCAGTGAAGAAGAAGAGAATGCAGAACTATTCCAAGGTGAAACACGAACAACAAATTTCGTCTCGTTACTCCAAGCATCCATTGAAACGCACGTTCAAAGGGAGGCTGCATGCGAAGAAGTACCGGAGAGTGCCATGTGGGCTTCCCTCGGAATTAGTCCCGTTGTGGATCAGTTGATGTGCCATCTACCTTGGCTGCTAGCGCAAACATTCCTTGCCCTTTAGAACCAATGAGAAGAGGTGAAGCGGGAGAATCGAAGGCAACAAATCCTGGCGAACTACCATCTTCCGAAGGGAGGAAGAAGAAAGAGATGAAAATCACCTTAAAGGAAGCATTAACTAAAGTTCGAGATGAAAATATGAATAAAGGAGAACACGGAGTGATCTTATTATGTTCGAAGGATGACGTATATTGAACATAAAATATGAATTAATAAAGTGTTCTGGATTTTAGCACGTGTTGTTTTCTTATGGATGTATAAGGAACATATTTATGCAGAACCAGTTAAATAAAAATAAGAATTTGAAAGAAACAAGTAGAAGGGTGCGAGGTTGTACAGAGTTATGACAAGTAGAAAGTAGACGGTTGAGGAGACTCGCGGAGCGACTAACTGAAGAGGTGGTCGGTGAAGGCAAGGCCGTCGACAACAACGAGGATTTTTATGAGGGAGGGGATGGTGATCCTCACCTGTACGTGAATAGAGAGCAAGATTTTGTTGAGGAAATGAGAAGTCTACTTGGGAACTTAACCTTAACCTCGCAAACAGAGGCAAGGGAGGCCCGAAGGAAGGAAAGGGGAGAGGTCGAGGGTGGACAAGCCGAGGATACCAGTGGGGCTACGAGTGTCAGAGGGATAGAGGGGCATGGGAATCAAAGCAGCCTACCAGGATTGAACACTTCTAGCAGTTCAAGAGTACCAAACATATCGAGTTCAGGGATACCAAGCTCGTGGGTACCAATACAACCAATAACCACAAAAGTTACAATGTCTCAAAAGAAAAAATTACCTAAGTTTATAGGTGATGGGAAAGAGGACCCCACATGCCATTGTAAAACATGTGAAACCATCTGGTCTGCCAATGGGGTGACAGACCAGGATGAGTGGACAAAGAAATTTCC
Source organism: Chamaecyparis obtusa (assembly GCA_027943335.1). Taxonomy (NCBI): domain Eukaryota; kingdom Viridiplantae; phylum Streptophyta; class Pinopsida; order Cupressales; family Cupressaceae; genus Chamaecyparis; species Chamaecyparis obtusa. The sequence goes on from BSBK01005114.1 coordinate 90,626, forward strand.
AACTAAACGAAGGGGAGTAGCAATTGATTGGTATTCAGACATCGATAAAGCTAAAGTGGCCACATAGACACAGGTGAAGAAGGAATTCTAGACAAAGTTCAGATTACTGCGAGATGATAACGAAATAGTGGCCAAAATTTATAACACCAAGCAAACCAAGGATGAGATCGTCAAAGCCTACGATCGAGGATTGAAGGAATTGCTAGGCAAGATGGACAGTCAACCAGCCGACGGACTTAAAAAACAATGGTTCATTGAAGGACTGAAGCCCTCATTAAAAAAGAAAATGAAAATTGTACCACCACTGTCGTACGCCAACGCGTACAACCGGGCAATGGACCTAGAAAGCGAAAACAAAACGACAAAGAAAAAGAAGAGCAAATCGTCTGAACGATGACGGGGATTCTTCTGATAGGGAGGGTAGTAGGGAAGAATCAAACAAGAAAATCCAGGCCCTCCAGAAAGACATGCTACATGTGATGAGAGAATTTATGACAACAGTGAAGGGGAGCACCAACTGGAATGAAGAGGGAGACCTATGGTGCACGGACAGCAAGGAGGAAGGCAATGCCAAGGGCGCATGCCCAAAGAAACTGTTCTGTGACATTTGCCAAATAGGGGGTCATTCCACCAAGGAATGCCCATATAATATGAAGACAGGAAGCCATTAGCGGGTCTTGTTGACACTGGAACCGTCTGCCTCAACAGTAAAGGGGAATACACAAAACACCACAACATCATCCAGTAGCTATCAGAACAACCGACAGGGAGGAAGAGGTAATGGTAACAACAATACAAATAACAACAACAACGTGGGCCGAAGTCATATTCAGTATGATGCTAGTGGGCGGTCAATGATACAATGTCGTGCATGCAGCCAATGGGGGCACTTTGCTAGGGACTACCCGAGAGGGGAAGCACCACAATTCCTCTACAGGTGGTGTAGTCCAAGAGACCATGGCGACTCCAAATGTCCAAAGCCTGGGGTGAATTTGCTAAACATCGAAGGCAATGAGGAGGTGTTGGCAGTCACCCATGGGCAAGCCAGGAAGGCGACCTAACCAAATCCAGAAATTGAGAAAGAGGATGCGTGAAGCGAAGGTGGACATTGAGAAGGAAATGACACCCGAACGGAGAGAAACGCATGGCACTGCCAGTACCTCGTTGAGAGGCCAAGCGGAACAAAACATACTACAGCAAGTGATGCAGACAGAAATTCCAATACAGTTAAAGGACCTCCTTGTAGCCATGCCACAACTATGAACCTCTCTACTACATATGATACCGCCTCCAAGGATGGAACCAAAGGAAAACTCCCTCGGGAAGGAAGATCCCCTCGGAAAAGAAAACTCTCTCGAGAAGCGAAACTCTCGCGGAAAAGAAAATTCCCTCGTAGAGGATCTGATGTTGCTAGCAGTAAACATAGGTAGACATCTAGCAGTGGTCAAGATGGGCATTCTCAGTACCATTCTGAAAGACACTATCATTGACGGAGGCTCGAGTGTCAATGTCTTACTTGAAGAGACATGGAAGAGAATAGGACGACCTACACTATGGCCGCCAACTTTCCAACTTGTAGGTGGAGACCAACACGGGATCAAACCCATCGGCACATTGATGGCACAGAGGGTAATGATCGGTACGCAACCCTTCGTGTTGGATTTTGTGGTCATCCCACTGAAGAGGAAGGGGTATGACGCCATCCTCGATAGGGGTTGACTAGTACAAGCTAAAGTTAACCATGATTGGAAGAGAAACACCTTGTCCATGGAAAGAAATGGTCAGAAATTTACAATTGACTTGAGGACCCAATTGGTCAATGAAGACTTAGTGTCTTCATCAGAGTTAGAAGCAGAGGAAGAAGTAGACGAAGGGAGACAGCGAATGGAGCCGAATGATGAATGAGTCCTCGAATTAGAAAGGTGCTCGGAAGATGACCTGGACTCACTGAACGAACTCTTCTATTGGCAACTCGAAGACTATGAGCTATTCCATTGTAACATGCTCGAAGTATGACGCCATCCTCGATAGGGGTTGACTAGTACAAGCTAAAGTTAACCATGATTGGAAGAGAAACTCCTTGTCCATGGAAATAAATGGTTAGAAATTTACAATTGACTTGAGGACCGAATTGGTCAATGAAGACTTAGTGTCTTCATCAGAGTTAGAAGCAGGGGAAGAAGTAGACGAAGGGAGACAGGGAATGGAGCCGAATGATGAATGAGTCCTCGAATTAGAAAGGTGCTTGGAAGATGACCTAGACTCACTGAACGGACTCTTCCATTGGCAACTCGAAGACAATGAGCTATTCCATTGTAACATGCTCGAAGTGGACGAGGCGGCCGAGAAAGAATCATTCCTAGCTGAGCACGGTGAGTACAAGGAAGGGGAGGCTCGGGTAAGTGAAACCCCAACACACAAGTTTGATAAAGAAAAACCAATCAGGTATGAGGAGCCCCCCTTGAAAGTCACGAACTTAGGAGACGAGGCTAATCCCAAAAACATCCTCGTGGGAGATGACTGGAATCTAGTCCTGAAGATAGCGGCATTTAAAATATTCATGGAATATAAGGATGTCTTTGCTTGGACATACAAAGATTTGAAAGGGGTCCTACCAGAATTATGTGTTGATCAAATCCCATTGGTACGTAGGGCGGTGCTTGTACGAAAGCAACCATATAGGATGAACAAGAATTACGCCGCACGAGTTAATGATGAAATTGAATGCATGTTGGAGGCCGAGATCATATTCAGAGTACAAACAAGCAAATGGGTATAACTCATTGTTATCTCATTAAAGGAGGCAACCCAAATTCGAATATGCATAGACTTTAGATGCCTGAACACAGTCACCATAAAAGACCCGTTCCCAATACCTTTCACTGATAGCATCCTAGAAGAGGTCACAGGACACGAAATCTACTCCATGGATGGATTCTCTAGATACAACCAGATATCCATCGCCGAGGAGGACAAACTAAAGAGGACCTTCTTAGTGGAAGATGGGGTATATGCGTATAATCGGATGCCATTTGGACTCTGCAATGCTCCCGCAACGTTCCAAAGGATAATTTTGCATATCATTGATAAACTGTCAGTAGGGAACTTTAAAGCTTTTTTGGATGATTGGTCTATCTTTAGTGCGGAGGACACTCACCTAGTAGCCTTTCTAGAATGCATGGAGAGATACAGATGGGCAAGACTTGCACTCAACCCCAAGAAGTGCATGTTCATTGTATCGCAAGGGAAGCTACTTGGACACATTGTTTGTAAGGCTGGACTCAACACTGGTCTTGACAAAATACGGGTGATCCTCGAGATGGAGCCACCCACGAATGTCGCAAGGGTTAAATCGTTTCTTGGACACATCGGATATTACCGAAGATTCATCAAAAACTTTGCCTGTGTCCTATCTGATGGATAGGTTGACTCGGAAGGGAGAAACCTACACTTGGGGAACAAAACAAGGAGAAGCGTTTGAGGGACTGAAGGCAAGGTTAGTAGCTACACCCATTCTCGCATACCCCAACTAGGATAGAGAGTTCCATGTACATGTAGACACATCGAATTTTGCAATCGGAGCTACATTGGCACAGACGGGTGATCACGGGTTGGACCACCTGATATACTTCGCTAGCAGGCTTTTGTGGAAGCCAAAAAAGAACTATAGCACAACAGAGAGAGAAGCATTGGGAATGGTGTATGTTGTACAGAAATTCTGGCACTAGTTCTTGGCTACTCCATTTACTTTATATGTAGATCACTAAGCCTTAATGTATCTAGTGAATAAGCTAATTATCCAGGGCAAAGTAAGCAGATGGTTACTTTTATTACAAGAATTCACATTTTGCCATTATAGTCTGACCTGGGAAAAGCCACATGAGTGTAGATTACCTTTCCCACATTAAATTTGGGGAGCCACTAGGAGTGGACGATGACTTCCCTGATGTGCACCTTTTTAGAATTGCAGTTTTACCCCATTGGTATACAAGTATTGGAGAGTACCTTTCCACAGGACAATTCCCTTAGGACATGCCACTGGGGGAATGAAGGAAACTTGTCCTCAGAAGCAGAACCTTCCAACTCATTGTTGGCTAAAAATTTTGTAAGTCGCTAAGACTACACCTTACAAAATTGTAACTTTAGACAACGTCTCATGAGATTTCTCTCTCCTCTTAGCAATAGGGGAGGCTCCCTTCTTATTGTAGGTGGCTTCAACAAGAACTTAACTGAAATTACAAAAAGGGCAGTTCTCTCAATCAATTCCTTTTTTTTCAGGAATGATTTGCGTACAACTACTACTTTCTAACTTAACAAAAAGTGTCTTATTGCTATGATAATACTAGTGATCGTAGAGTTGACATAAGAACAATACCAAGGGCAGCAGCTTTCTTTTTATATTTTGTGAAACAAAAATAGGAACCCAAAACCTCTTGTGCTTGTCTCATGAGGATTCAAGCAGAATAACCAATAAGGCACAAAGTCTCTTACTGGATACTCTCAAATTTAATAAAAACACTAACAACCGAAGCCCAAAGTCTTCAGCTCTAAGTAATTGCAGCCACTACTATCTATCGCAATTTGTTTTTTTGCAACACAAAGTCTTCAAAAGTTCAAATTGGCTCTGAATGCAACAGGCAGCTCAAAGTCTGCACAATTGAATCCAAATCCCTCTTGAATCAAAGCATAAAAACTCACAATCAACTCAAGAAAATGTCGTCACATAACAGTTTGAATTGGCACAAAGTCTCAAAACAATCTGCCTCTTTTATTGAAAGCAATCTGATTTACATCCAAGCACAAAGTCTTAGAGTGCACAATACAAACTGGCAGAATTTTCTTGCCTTGCCAAAAGATGATTATTTAAATAGTAGCGGTAGCTTTGCGATAGATAGTAGTGGCTGCAATTACTTAGAGATGAAGACTTTGGGCTTCGGTTGTAAGTGTTTTTATTAAATTTGAGAGTATCCAATAAGAGACTTTGTGCCTTACTGGTTATTCTAATGAATCCTCACGAGACAAGCGCAGAAGACTTTGGGTTCCTATTTTTGTTTCACAAAATATAAAAAGAAAGTTGCTGCCCCTGATATTGTTCTTATGTCAACTCTAGGGTCACCAGTATTATCGTAGCAATAAGGCACTTTTTGTTAAGTTAGAAAGTAGTAGTTGTATGCAAATCATTCCTGAAAAAAGAGGAATTGATTGAGAGAACTGCCCTTTTTTTAATTTCAGTTAAGTTCCTGTTGAAGCCACCTACGGTAAGAAGGGAGCCTCCCCTATTGCTGAGAGGAGAGAGAAATCTCATGAGACATTGCCTAAAGTTACAATTTTGTAAGGTGTAGTCTTAGCGACTTACAAAATTTTTGGCCAACACTCATCAATGGGTTACTTTACAAAATGGGACCGGATCAAGTACTCTGACGATGTGTGATGGAGGAGGAAGTCCCAAGTGTTCTAAGGGAGGCTCACGAGGGTCCCGCTGGAGGGCATATGGGACCAGACATAATGGCTCGGAAAGTCTTACTTGCATGGTTATGGTGGCCGGTGCTATACAATGATGCAAGAGAATGGGTGGTAAGTTGTGACACATGTCAGAGAGCCGGGAAACCTTTAAAAAGAGACTTCATGCCATTAAACTCCTCCAACACGCAAGAATTGTTTAAAAGATGGGGACTAGATTTTGTCAGACCACTTAAGGCAAGTAGAGCATGCAGGTGTAGGTATATCGTCGTGGCAACAAAATATTTGACCAAATGGGTTGAGGCTAGAGCCCTACCTAATAACTCTGCCTTGAGCATCGCGAGATTCATCTACAAGCAGATAATTACAAGGTATGGCATACCCATTTTGATCACTAGTGACGGAGGGGGACACTTTGTCAATCACGTCATAAAGCTGCTTTCCACTGAGTTTAAGATTTTTCACTCACTCTCGAGCCCGTACTAACCGAGAGTGAACAACTAGGCTTAGGCTACTAATAAGATATTGGTATCTGTAATCTACAAATCATGCAGAGTCGAAAGAGAAGACTGGGAAGAGAGGCTCCCATTAGTATTATGGGCCTATCGCACAACTTATAAAGTCACTATCGGACAAATCCCCTTTTTAGTTAATGTATGGACAAGAAGTTGTAACGACGGAATTTATGGTGCCAAGTCTAAGAATAGCCATCGAAAACAAGCTAGGAGACATGGAAAGTCTACGAGAAAGATTATACAATCTCAATAAGCTAGATGAACATTGAATGATGGCACAATGGGCCACAGACGTCACCCAACAACGGAGAAAGGTATGTCACGACAAACACCCTAGGTGGATGAGGTTTACGCCTGGCAGCTTGTCTTAAAGTACAATGGGTGGAATGAGATAAAGCCTGGCAAGTTCAAGGTAAAATGGCTTGGACCATATAGGCTGCGAGAGGTTTCAGATAACGACACGGTTAAATTATGGACCTTGGCCGAGAAGGAAGTGGTAAACCCCGTCAATGTGTCGAAGTTAAAACTCTACCATGAGTGGCAAAGAGATGGCCGCCAAGATCTAGGACGAAACAGCCAGACAAATCAAACTTTAAAAGAAAAAAAGGAGAGAAAGTCCGTACGGCATTCCATCGTATGGTGGAGCCCTGACGGTGGCACCACTGTTCGGTGGAACCATTGACAGTGGACTCCACTGTGCCCACCCAAACCCCAATATTTTAAAACACCAAAATAACAATAAGAGGAGAGAAAAAAAATCACAGCGAGGGTAAGAAGAAAAGGGTGTAAAAATAACGCACAACAAAGAGCAGGTGGGGGGAGAATTTCAGCGCGATAGTTCCATACAGTAGGAGGAAGGAGTAACAGAGGTAGTAATTGACACATAACTGTTTATTTTAATATAAAAGGGACATGAAGCAATTATTATAGAATCAACAGGGAAGCGGAAGTGGAAAGCCCAGTTGCAGCAAGCATTACCCAACACTTCTAAAATGGAAAAGAATGCTCGAATTCTACCATCAGGTATTAAAGTTGCAAGAGGAAAAGAGGGAGGTACAAGCCACAAAAACAAGCTATTACCACCACAGGTCCAAATAATGAAAGATGGAATAGATAAGATAACACCACAAATCATAGCTTTCAGAGGACTTAATGGGTTGGAGTGCCGCAAATGGTGGAAGGAGACTCCAAACACAGATATAGTGAAAAAGCACTTACAGAAGGCGCAAGTGCATTGGGTCAATCAAATGCCCATATTTTGCATTTGGGAGTATGAAGACGCCCTATGTCTCATGATAGAGACCTTTGATAGATTTTCGAAGACAAGTTCATTTCCATATTTGGGGAAGGATATCATAGTGGGCTTTAAGTCAACAGATTTCACACGCGTATTTGGCATTCCAAGGCGAGGGAATAAGATTGAGATGAAGGCTAATAAGATGACCTGGGAGGAAAATGAATATTGGGTGAAGCTGGTTTCACAAGACCTTACACAAGCGAAGATGGATTTAGTTGTCAAGGAAATGAAGGGTTGAGGTATGCGAAAGACTTTTGTAGCTGAAGGTCCATGAAGATGTATCATGGATGTGGTCAAAAGCTGTCTCACAGGATCAAGTAGGGCCTCAGACATAGCCCTCCCACAGGTACTTCTCATGAATGGGCTGAGGAATGGAGTGGTGTACAATTGGGCATCCTTGTTGGCAGAGAGGATGTATGACTTTATGACACTCCAGCATCGTACCTTCTATATGCCACATTATGTGATAGGATTTTTCCTGGAAGCCACACGCACACAGCTCCCACCTACAGACCTCGAGATAAAGCCCTAGGGAACTTTGGCACCGAGGGAGTCGCCTATCTTTTATTGGCGACATCTAGACATTGGGCACTTTGGCGTGACACAAAAGAGGAAGCGTCAAGTAGTTTCATCAGAGTTAGAGAATGTAGACAGTGGGAGAGAGCCTACCTTGGAGGCCTCAGATACATCAAATAGTGACAGCACGAGTCAGGCCGCGAGGGATGAGGTTGCACTAGGAACTGAGGGGAGAGTGTTGTTCAACCTAGCATTTCTGACCACCTTAGCGCCCTAGCCTCAGCTTGCGACAGTGAGCCCTGGTCACACGGCATCAGTCCTTGCATTCAAACAGCTATGGACACCAGTAGATATGACTCCATCAATAGCCATAGTCACATCACCTGCGATAGAGATTACATTTGTACCCTCCCCATTACCTTCAGTTGAAGTTGCGACTACAGTAGCAATGGCTGAGGCCGCGGGAGAGTCACCACATGAGGAGTTCCAGGATGGCGATATGGGAGGACTGGAGGTCAGAGATCAGTACGTCGGTGCGGAGGTTCCAAGGGATGGACAGGTTCAGTTAGAGGTGATCGGGATTGATGCGGTTGTCACCTATGATGCCACAATACTTGAGGGGCCACCAGCAGTCGAGGATCTGTCGACCACTGCACCCCTTGAGGCAGTGAACACTTGGCTCACTCGTTGATTTCAGATGACACCATTGGCACCTGTGGGAGCTGCAGCTTTCTCACCTCGATGGGATGTTCCCCCAGAGATAGTAGACTTGGATGGAATTGGGGATTCTGCGGGTGATCTTCTAGCAAAGTTGGGGTAGAGTCAGGCGGAAGGTACACGAGAGCTAGTGCAAACCAAGACAGTTGAGATAAGGGAGTCAATAGAGGACTGTACCGTAGTGTTAGCTGTGGCACTGGATGAGCATACAACAGTGGAGGACTCCGGAGATGTGGTAACCAAGGTATGGATGGGGCTTGTAGCACCTGTAGAGCTACCTAGACAGCCAGCGGGGGAGGACATCGTGGTAGTTCTGGCCGACATGGTGGTACATGGCCTGGAGGTAGTGGCCTCAACGTAGTCGAAGGCTCTCGAGAGTGCCACCGACGACCTTCAACGGTTACTAGATTTTGTGCAAAAGGAATGCCCCTTAGCGTTTGCCATTTGTTTTGAGGCATAGGGATGGCCGACCACAGAGATTGGGGAGATGTTAGATGCTTGGGTTGTTGGAGAGCCTGTAGTAACCATTTGGGTAGAGACCTTGGTGAGCGAATTGGAGCAGGCCTTCAGGGAGTAGTACTATACCCTGAGGCGTACAGAGTACATTTCTGGAGGACATGAGGCTGCACAAGTGGACCTAGAGAAGGCTCGGGAGGAGCTGGGCACTCGGTTGGAGACAGTAGAGAGAACTTTTGCTCACCAGAGGTAGGAGTTGGTAACCTAGCGGGCAACTTGGGCAACAAAAAGGGCCAAGTTGATGGCCTAGCTGGATGCTGCAAGGATAGATAGCGCAGTTATGAGGTAGCAGTTCGTCGAAGTTATTAATGAGAGTAGGTTGCAAATGGGGTTGACGCAGACACGAGAGGAGATTGATGTAAAGGGGAAGGATGTCATGTCCCCTTTCTAGAGACATGTTCTTTCATGACGGGTTTGCCTATCATCGACTCTCGTAGGCAAATAGTTTGGAGAGAGAGTCATTGTGTGGATCATTTGATTGCTTATTGCTGACAGAGCCTACATTCGGCAGAGCCTACATCCAGTTTGAGGCCTACATGCAGTTGTAGTGGAGCCTAAGTCCAGAAGTGAGCCTACATCCAGTTCGAGCCTACATTCAGTCTAGTTGGGCCTACATTCGGTTATGAGACATCTTGGCCTACATTGTTATATTTTTGAGTTGAGAAATGTACTTTATTATTATAATGTTATTTTATTATAAAGTACATTATAATTAGATGTTTCTAGAAGTTCTAGTAACTTCTCAAGAAAAAGAATAAATAGAGGGCTTGGGCTATCATTTCTACATGCTTGGATTTGGGATTTCTTCTACTTCTTCATTGTGAAGCAATTTGTAGCCTTGTGGTCTGCAAATACTATTCGATCTTTGGGAACGATCACTCCCCTAGATTCACATAACTGAGGTAGTGAAATATCTACTTAAGGGTTGCATGATTGGAGTTGGTACTCAGCCAATTCATGTTGGACTTCATTGAAGATTGATTTGAGGGTTTGAACTTGATGGAATAAGGGTTTGTTTTTCACCATTGCATTGGAGAAACATTTTGGTGGAGATTGGAGGACTTTTTGGCACATTTTCAGTCAATTCATATCATGGCCTGGATTCAGAATTCTTGCTTATATCTCTCAACATACTTGGAGATATTTTTTATGCATTTGAGGGAATATTAGTACATCATTGGCGGTCCTGTTTATACCTTTTTGGGGGCACGAAACCCTGCCAAGTATTTTATGCAGGTGCCGTACTGTACGGCCCAAGTACGGCCTGTACCAGTACTAACACAGCAACAGCATTCGAGGTCGGCTTGGGGTGCAGATTGGGGTGTCTTCTACAGCGGTCATCATCATCAGATTGGTGCATCATTCCAGGTTCTTATACACTGTTTGGGTTGTCAAAATAATTGTATAAGCATTGCTTGTAATCAGTTTTTTCCTCACAGCCCAGTGCATACTAAACAGTACTGTCATAACAGTCCAGAAGTTGTAGGAATCAGTCACTGATTATCATTATTGTGATAGCAAGGAAGAATATTGTTTGTCATAGGAGTTAGTACATTAATTGGAGTCAAAGGAGTGCATTGTATGAACTTGTAATTGCCATAGTATGTAACAGTCCATATAATTCAGTCAATATCATTCATGACATATGGTAATCTGATTGTTAGAAGTTTATGATACATTGGCATTGGGGTCTTTGCATTGCTATCTAGAGTTTTATTGTTGTTCCTTGTATTACTTTCCTATATTGTTATTGTTATCTCAATTGCAATTGGATGCCAAAAACAATAAACATATTGAAACATATCAGTGCAAGCAAAACATTTCAGTGCATGCCAACTGTTTGACGAATTGCCACAGTTCAGATTTTGGGGTTTTTAGTGATCCTACTAGTGAGGGTCATTACAAAGGAGCTTCTTGAGGCTGCTGTGATGGTGAAGTCAGCATTGGAGCATCGAATGGTTGCCAAGGGGGACTTGAAGGCTCGAACACAGCAAGTCTACGAGCTTCCAGCGCAATTGGCATCTTTAGCACAACCAACCTCTTCTTCAGGGACGCTTCCTCTTCCCCCTTCAGTTTAGTTATGGTTTCTACTAGCTATATTTGTAAACGTTGTCTCCATTTTTGTTATCAGTCGTCGGAGACAACTTATTTTTTTGGGGGGGATGATGTTGTCGCTAAACTTGTATGTGTGAGAGTGTTATGTTAATTAAGTTGCTAGTCTGGGTCGTAAGTGGCCGAAGGGTAAGTGGTTTTTTCCCAACGGTCCAATCGCACCCCTTTGGGTGATATATGTGTTGGCTAAATATTTTGCATGTAGTCGTAAACACACTACTTGCAAAATGAGATATTTAGACCCAGTGTATGAGAAATAATATCTCCTCTCAGCTAAGGGGAGGCACCCTTCTCATTGCAACTAATTCAACTAAACTTAACATGAAACTCAAATTTAATCTAAAATTGGGTGTTCCACGTATCACTTCCTCTTTCTTCAAGAAGGATTTCACTTTCGTAAAGATGCACTCTACAAACTGAAGACTTTTACAATTTCGCTTCTAAGTACTAGTTGGGGCAATAATACCAATAAACTCAAAATCAACCGAAAGATTAATTGTTAAGCGTACTAGTTGACTATAGACTAAGGAATATATATAAGCTCACAGACTTATACACTATCCTAAAAAGGTTTTGAACTATGAAGAAACAATATGATTAGCACAAAGACTTAAACACATGAAACTTCTTTTCTATTCTTAATATCGATATGAACCACAGGTCAAAGTCTATGCATTCACTCTTAACTAACCCAAATTGACAATTATATGTAATGACCCTTACCAATAGGCCACTAAAAACCACTAATACTGAACTGAGAAAATTCGTCAAACAGTTGACATGCACTGAATTGTTTGTTTGCAATAATGTGTTTCAAGGTTGTAATTGTTTTGAGCATCAAGTACAATTGTGATAACAATACCAATATTGAAATGAACATTAACAGCACTAATAATAACATTCAGAGATTCCAATCACTTGGCACCTTACAATGACTATATCAACAAAGAGAAACTCTGCTATTAATGCAATGATCCATTTTCCCAAAACTGATTACTATGACTGAATTCTGAGAATATAATGGGCTGTGACAACTATGTCAAATTCAGATTTCAACAATGAACTATGGTAATGACCAAACCATAGAATGCACTTCACTAAATCAATCCAATTACAATGAGAAATAACAGTGACTGTTCAAAGGAATTCTGGACTGCTATATAGTGACTGTACTTATGCAGATTTTTACCATTTTGGTACCCAAAACATCAATATCAAACAATGTATAAAAACCTGGAAATGCTGCACCAAATGTTGATCAAATCGATGATGAAGTATGCTGATGTAGACACCTCCAATTGCACCCGAACTGATCCCAATTTACAGCTGATTGTAGATGGCTGCAATTCTGTTTTTTTTTGCTTTGCTTTTTCGGGTCTGCTTTTTCGGACTGCTTTTTCGGATCCGCTTTTTCGTTTTGCTTTTTCGTTTTGCTTTTTCGGATTGTTTTTTCGGACCTGCTTTTTCTTCCTCTTACAACCAAAACTCAAACCCTCAGGTAAATCTGAGGATTTCAAATAAGCTCAACATGAAATGGCTGAATACCACTTCCAATGTGCAACCCTTCAGAAGATATCTCACTTCCTCAGTTATGCAAATCCAAGGGAGTTATTGTTCCCAAAGATCTAATGAAAATTTGCATATCAAATGACTACAAATTGCTCCAATATGGAAAAGTAGAAGAATCCTCAAATCAGCTTGTCCAAATGAATGCCTAAGCCCCCTATTTATTCACTTTTTGAGAAGTTACTAAGAACTTCTAGAAGCATCCATTATAAAATCCCATTATAATGCACTTTTATAATAATATAACTTTATAAAATAAAAAGTGCAACTCAACTTAAAATTATAACATGTGGGGCCCGCATAACTCATAATAATAAAAATAAGCTCTAAATCACTTCTCCAAGAGCAAATACGACCACTGATCTACAAAATGACTCTCTCCACATCGCCACCAGTCTACGAGAGCCTGCGATAGATTGATCCGGCACGCTAAACGATGTCAGCCAGAATGGGGACATGACAGTCCGCCCTTCCTGAAATTGCTTGTCCCCAAGCAATGATTGAGCAATAAACCAATCAATCCACCTGGATCCCAAATGTAGTCATGAACTGTACTGCTGTCAACCAACGCAAGCTCCTGCAATATCCTCTGCAATATAACCAAGAGGAATCCATGAATGAATCGTGAACCACTGCTCAACTGAACTCCAACTCCATGACTGCCACAGTCAGGAACCCACGAGACACCAATTCTGAAAATATCAGAACCCAAGTAAAAACAACTCAAACTGCCAACACAGTAAATACCATCAACGCATCTCACTGGCCTACGCAGAGCGCACAATCCAACTCTGCAACAGTGGTGAACACTCCCGAATGAAACTGCACCAAGTATGGAAAATCCACACACTATACAACTCCTGCAGTCAACACAACTCTGCAGATCACCGGCCACTGTCCCATAACTATAACTCCCATGCACCGCTGATGGCGAATAGTCATCACTTGATAGATAGCAAGAACTAGAACCCAAACCAAATCTGACGGCCATCAACTCCTGAACGCAAGGATCAAATGCAAACTGATGAACATACCCTGCAGTATAATGCTGATAAAAAGAACCACCCTCGGTCAACAGCTCACCATGCACAGGTGATACAACCCACTGCGACTGATCACCAACTAAGTCAAGAGTTGTCATAGCCAAAGGAGTAGAATCAATAACAACCACTAAAGCAACACTCCCAAACTCCTGCTCAAAGTCATGTACTCTCAAGCTACCGACCGCATAACCTATCGCCATGTTATGCCCATCACAACTCTCATCTCGTGGCGTCAAACCATCCCATAACTGATGACAAACACTAGAGCCCAAAGTACATCTCCGTATCATTATCTCATCAACATATGGATCAAAAGTAAACTGATGAGCATACCTCATAGTGTAAGGCCGATAGAATGTGTCAATCTCAGTCAGTGGCTCAGACTGCAATCCAGATGAAACTAACTGCAACTGATCACTAACCAAGCCCGAACCAACTACTACCTCCGAAGACACCTCCAAAGGAGTAGTATCACAAACAGGAACCAAGCCAACTGCCGGCTCACCAACATCAAACATGATCCCTGGTACAACATCACTAGTCTCCGTGCCATCAGTAGTAGAGACCACCACCAAGTCAAACATACCACAATGCTCAGCGCCCAACTCCATTGAACCTGACTGTAGTGGAAATGAACTCGATGTGCCAATGCTAGTATCGAGGACAGATATATCCTCATCTCCACTGTCTCTATCAATCTCGACCATGGACATCCTCGAATCACCAGACACCACAACCCATGACTGTATAGAATCTGGTAAAGACTGTAGTCGCTCTAACTCCATGGTCACCTCAGCCAAATGAAACTGTGACTCCTCGAAAGCCAACTGTGTACTCTCAAGAATCTCAGAAGTCACCTCGAGTTGCTGAGTAAGCTCACTCACCTCATCTTCCTTGACTAGTAATGCATCATATGCTGTACTACCCCACTTCATAAGATAATCTCTATCAGCTACCAACTGCATATAATTCTGTCTCAAAATCCAGATAGCCTCCCATAAAGAGTGGATCTCTGTCAAGGAAAGATAACTGCCTCCCTGCTCGTCACTAGTAGGAGAACCCCATCCGTAAACTGCTAACAACTGACGAGCAGCATCGAAATGTTGGCAAGCGATAGCAATGTCTCGCTCACTAACTCTCAGCTGACTAGACACGTGATGGTGCTGACTAGACTGTCTCCTACAATCCTCCTCTGACGCATTGTCCAAGGGAGTATCCTCAAAACCACTGATCTCTGGAGTACTACTATCCATACTCTGCGAATCAACTCCAAAGCTCATACCAACATATGGAGCATCAAAAACTGTAGCATCACTGCCCAACTCCGCTGTAACAAATGAATCTGCCGAGGAAGCTAAATCCTCAAAACTGTCCGCAGTAGACTCCTGGATGTCATCAAGGCCAGTGCGATCCTGGGACTCATCTGTAATCACTAACACCTCAGATGTGCCTAAATTATCACAAACCCACTGCACCCTGAGTGGACGACTGGAAATGTACACTATTCCTAACATCGGTGTATAAAGACTAATACCAACATCTGACAAGCTGCTGGTATGAATGAGAACAACACCGTGTAATCTGCTAATCAAATCCATGATAGCACTCAAACAATCACTGCTACCAATAGATGATAAAGATCTCCAGTCAACAGAATCCCAAACGCCAATGTAACAATCCTGAGTCCTCATCCGTAAACTGGAACCGACTGACACCTCAAGCAAAATCCGTACCTGAGTAGCCTGCTCAATCCCAATATCAGCTGATCCCACATCCATGTCTGCCATAATTGACACTATCCCTGAATCCTGGATGCAAGGTGAACTCTCACAACTATCGACAACCACATGTGATCCGCATGTCGCAGAAAGCTGAGTATCAAGTGTGTAAGATGAAGTTAAACTCAACTCCACGCCATACCCATCCGCATGTCTCTCTGAGTCCTGTAATGCCAATGGAGTACTCAACAAAGAGGCTCAAGTGTCCTCGAACTCTCAAGAAAGCCTGCCTACTTCCTCCTCCTTCCTCCTCAAGGCATCTAAATGATCTCTGGCAAGGCTAAGAAGATGGTCACGATCTGAAAGAAGATGTAAATAACTCATCTTCATCGCTCCCATTCCTTCCCTGATCGCCTGTAAGTCAACACAAGAAGACTCTGCCTGAACTCCCTTATGTCTGTCCTGTAACTGAATCATCCGGATGTGATCCTCTATCATCTCCCGCATCCTGTCATGATGAGATAATGAAGTCACAATCCCATCCTCGCTTACCCTAAGCTGACTAGACAAAACATGTGAAGTACTATGTGCCTCAACCTCGTGTGATGTAGCATCTAACTGTGCCTGATACTCTCTATCAGCAAAGTCCTGAATACTCAATGTTTGCTCATCGCTGATAGGTATCTCATCATCATGCACAACAACCTCCTCACAATCATCATCTGAATCCACTGTGCTGTAGTTACTATTTTGAGCACCTGCGACATCATAAAGACCAACTGTACCACAATCACTGTCAGTGTCACTCATGCCATCCAGTGTGCCTGTGATATCACCTTCTGATGCAACTGGCTCAACCTGTACAACATCTGTAACCACTTCTGCCTGTGAAGATGATGCAAATAAATCATTACGTGAAGATGTGCTAACATCTCCCAATACCGGATCAGCATGTCTGTCAAACTCATCATACAAGTTTCTACCTGTCATAGGGAAGGTACTTCGATCCTTAGGCCTATTAATCAGGCTCTTTAACCACGTACATGCCATAGGTGACACATTCCTCTCTTTTGTCCAAACATGCCATAAATCTTCTGCCAAAAGTTTAGAAATTTCATCCTTCTCAAATAAGATTGTGAACATGATGGAGTGCATTGATGCTAATACATTGCTGAAATGAAACTCATCCAAAATATTCTAAAATGTGTTAAACATTATGCGAATGTCATCAATACAACCTATTGACAACATAATGTTTTCAAACCTACACCATGCAAATACTTCAAGTAATCTTGCCCTCTTTGTGAAATGAGGGTTCCTGATGTCATCCAACCTTTTGAAGCTTTTAACCATCGCATGAAGTACCTCTCTCATAATCTGATCATCATAAGAATTAAAGCCGGCTATTATCCTCATGATTTCACTAATGCAAGAGAGAGCTGCAAGTCTTACCACCTCATCATGATGTCTCAATAATCGGGGCTTCACCAAAGAACCAAATATGGAGACAAAGTTGTTTGCATAGCATAGGAATTTGACTGATCAACCTTGCCTAAATAAGTTTCCAACTCCTCCAAAGTTCTTAGGAGGTCCTTTGTTCGCTGAAATGGACGATCTAGTTTCTTCAATGCAGTGTGCATTCTCTCTTTCAATTCCTTGTCTCCTGTTAAAGCCATGCTGACAATTGAATTCAATCTGAAATAACCCAATCAGGTTGGCAGGAAACCGCTCTGATACCACTGTAATGACCCTTACCAATAGGCCACTAAAAACTACTAATACTGAACTGAGAAAATTCGTCAAACAGTTGACATGCACTGAATTGTTTGTTTGCAATAATGTGTTTCAAGGTTGTAATTGTTTTGAGCATCAAGTACAATTGAGATAACAATACCAATATTGAAATGAACATTAACAGCACTAATAATAACATTCAGAGATTCCAATCACTTGGCACCTTACAATGACTATATCAACAAAGAGAAACTCTGCTATTAATGCAGTGATCAATTTTCCCAAAACTGATTACTATGACTGAATTCTGAGAGTATAATGGGCTGTGACAACTATGTCAAATTCAGATTTCAACAATGAACTATGGTAATGACCAAACCATAGAATGCACTTCACTAAATCAATCCAATTACAATGAGAAATAACAGTGACTGTTCAAAGGAATTCTGGACTGCTATATAGTGACTGTACTTATGCAGATTTTTACCATTTTGGTACCCAAAACATCAATATCAAACAATGTATAAAAACCTAGAAATGCTGCACCAAATGTTGATCAAATCAATGATGAAGTATGCTGATGTAGACACCTCCAATTGCACCCGAACTGATCCCAATTTACAGCTGATTGTAGATGGCTGCAATTCTGTTTTTTTTTGCTTTGCTTTTTCGGGTCTGCTTTTTCGGACTGCTTTTTCGGATCCGCTTTTTCGTTTTGCTTTTTCGTTTTGCTTTTTCGGATTGCTTTTTCGGACCTGCTTTTTCTTCCTCTTACAACCAAAACTCAAACCCTCAGGTAAATCTGAGGATTTCAAATAAGTTCAACATGAAATGGCTGAATACCACTTCCAATGTGCAATCCTTCAGAAGATATCTCACTTCCTCAGTTATGCAAATCCAAGGGAGTTATCGTTCCCAAAGATCTAATGAAAATTTGCAGATCAAATGACTACAAATTGCTCCAATATGGAAAAGTAGAAGAATCCTCAAATCAGCTTGTCCAAATGAATGCCTAAGCCCCCTATTTATTCACTTTTTGAGAAGTTACTAAGAACTTCTAGAAGCATCCATTATAAAATCCCATTATAATGCACTTTTATAATAATATAACTTTATAAAATAAAAAGTGCAACTCAACTTAAAATTATAACATGTGGGGCCCGCATAACTCATAATAATAAAAATAAGCTCTAAATCACTTCTCCAAGAGCAAATACGACCACTGATCTACAAAATGACTCTCCACATCGCCACCAGTCTACGACAGCCTGTGATAGACTGATCCGGCACACTAAACGATGTCAGCCAAAATGGGGACATGACATTATAGCACAAAGTCGACACAAAATCAGATTTAAGGGTCTCTCTATAACAACACAAATAATCCCACAAGTCTCCTCAACTCAAAGATTGAAAAATACTTGCTTTTTATTCACTCAAAAATCAACTTGCACAAATTAAAGCAAAGTTTGAACTTGCACAATTTCTCCAGAGTTTTCTTGCAATGCATAAAGATAAATATTTACAATGAGCCCTCTTGTATTTATAGGAGAGAGGCTATGAGAAAAATATGGAAAACTAACACACTAGGGCTGACTTATTCACCATTACAGTCCTCTGTAATGTGATTACATGTAGCAAGATGTGTAATTGCAAATTTTTACTTTACATGTGCCATTACACATGTAATTGCAATTTTATGCTTTACATGTAACTTGTCAAAATGCATGATGAAAAATAAACTAAGTGTTTGACAAAACATGACTGCTATTACATTAACCTCTATCAAAGAGGTTTTGTTGTCACCAGATTACCGAGTGCTGGAAATCTTCAAATCTGTACATGGGTTGGAACATCTGCATTCAATAACACTTCGACCTCTACATTTGGTGGCATCAACAAATCGCTGATTTTCATTATCACCCATAAGTGGAAAATTGTTCACGGTCCCTCGTATTGGTCCTCTACCACCTACTTGAAAGCATTCTAATATTAATGAAACTTGAGTTTCATGTTTTTTCCATGCATGATGGTTGGCCCTTCTGATTTGGATGAGCACTTGTAGCACTGAGATGTTGGTGGATCATGCCTGCAAGCTATGCTTCAAACAAGGCTGAAATGAAAAGGTTGCTTTTTTGTAGGCCATAGTTGCAATTCGGGGATTTTGGGATGCACTGCAGATTTGATTGGATGTAGTAGTTTAACATGTAATAGTTTACGTAGTTGGACCAAAAAGTTCCTACTACATGGGAAAAGCATGAAACTTTAAGTGAAATCAAAGTTTTTGGACCCAACTGCACTTAGGATTGCATGTGTAGTTGCATATGTAGTTCGTTTTGCAATCAGGTCAAAAATCCCCTATTTGCACTTGGAATTGCTTTTTCAACTTGGATATTGTAGGGGATTTTAGATGAGATTGTGCATTTGACTGCATGTAACAGTACATGTAGTTGGTGTAAAAATCTCCGATTTGGATAAACTTAGCATGGAGATTTTTGGGGTAGTTACACTTTTGATTGCATGTAACAACACATGTAATGGGTCTCAAAAATCCCGATTTTGGAATTATAGTGGATTTGGAAGAAACTTTTGTCTGGAATTTTTGAGGTAACTACATATTTGATTACATGCAACAAAACATGTAATAGGTGCTAAAAATCCCGATTTTGAAACAAAGTAGGATTTAGGAAAAAATGTAATCGGGGATTTTTGAGGTGATTACATTTTGCATTACATGTGGAATGACATGTAACATATGCAATGGAAATGGAAAATCCCAAAATTTGTGGGTAAGCACGAAATGGATTTTTTTTTTTTGAAAAATACTAATTTTTGCAAAGGTATATGCAGCTGGTTCCAAATATTACTGCAAATTATTATTTCATGGAAATGAAAGGGAATTTTGGATTTCTCTAGGTAATGATATGTATATGAAATTTCCGGGTATGGCT
Source organism: Chamaecyparis obtusa (assembly GCA_027943335.1). Lineage (NCBI taxonomy): Eukaryota > Viridiplantae > Streptophyta > Pinopsida > Cupressales > Cupressaceae > Chamaecyparis > Chamaecyparis obtusa. Next base: position 110,771 of record BSBK01005114.1, read on the forward strand.
GCAAATGGATGAGGGATTCAATTTTTCAACACTATTTTGGAAATGGTGGCATATGTATTGGGAATATTTTTCATCGTCATATATGTTAATGCATGCTGGAAATAATTCATTGAGAAGAAATTTGTTTATACTTTCAACCAAATTTGAATTGATCTTTTGCCATGATCATGAATATGGAAATATATCATACAAATCCCGTTTTTTATAGAAAACATATACAGAAAACCCCAGACGTAGCCAAATAATGAAGTCAAACTCAAAAAATGTCAAACATAGGGCATACAAAAACCATTGAAGATAAAAACGACTGCAAATAAGGCAAAAATGATAATTACAAGGGCAAATACAGTCACGTTTTTCATAAAAACGACCAATACAAATAAACATTAAAAGACACATTTTTAAATAAATAATTAAATTTATTTATTTACGAAAAATGTTTAAAAACCGAATTTAATATAATCGAAATCATGATTACATTTTTGTGTAGTTGACATTTCATTTTATTAAAACGAAATTTACGACAACAACTGGCTTTGATTGGGGAACGTCTCTTGTTCATCCTTGGAAACGACAAGAGATGTAGAATCCAGCTCTCTAAGTGCCTTCTTCCATTCCATTGGGCTATAGAGTTAGGCATCCAAAACGACAAAAGACACCAAAAAGACACAAAAGATGCAAAAACAAAAAGACTCAAAGACTTGGACTTTGTATGTACAATGGTACTTATCTAGAGTTTATTCAAAATAATGCTTCAGATGTTGTCCACTATAGGGTAGCGCAAATGGTGTTCCATCTTGGTAAGCCAACAGGAAACTGTTCTTGCCAGAGATTTGATGGAGTGTGAATGGACCACGCCAAAAAGTATCGAACTTCCCATGCATGCCTTTGGGTTCTCTTCGTTTATCTCAAAGTAGTACACGATCACCAACTTGAAACTCTCTTTGCTTCGCTTTCTTATCAAAGAGGACCTTCACCTTCTTTTGATGTTCCGCAATGCAATCCACCACTTGAGTATGTCGTTCCTCTAATGTTGTCAAGAACATAATTCTTTTGTCCAAGGCACCTTCAAAAGTATCATCTTTGATGGCCTTGGCTAACTTTAGAGCAGGGAGCTCCAGAGTGATGGGAATTTCTGCATTTGTAATGATCCCTTTTTGGACCCTTACTTGATTTGTTCTAAAATTCCTTATTAGTGTTTGGTTTATGTTTGGGAATGACAATTCGTAATGTTTCATACTAGGAGGATACCAGTTCCCAATAATTATCATATGTCATTATGCATACAAATTATCCTATATTAAGAATAATCTCTAATTCACAATATATGCTTAAGCTCTAATTCCTTCACTCCTAACCATAGATCTTAAGAAAGATGGTAGATTTATTGTGCTAGGATGCATGCACAGTCTACAAGTGGATTCCCTCAAGGTTCTACCTATCTTGGGGTATTTCCATCATGTGACCGATTTACCCACCTCTTCCTACACACACTCCCTATCCCTTTAATAGTGATTAGTGAGTTATTAAGGAATTGATCAAGTATATATTAATAATTTATATTATGAAAATATAAATAAATATATATAACACAACCGATATATAATTTCATTCTTATTAACATATATAAATCGTTTGTATAATTTTGATTATCAATAATATATATATAATTCTGATTATTAATAATTAAACATATTCAATATATATGTATATAATACTTTACTTTAAATATATTTATTATACAACATATATAATTGTTCATTATTAATAGTTATGTATATAAATCTATGTCCTCCATATCATTTCATCACTAATCGAAGTATATAAAGTTTTGTGGCTCATTTCTTATATCTAGTGCTCCCTCCTTGATATAATATATATTTATTAGTCTTTTGAAGATATCCATTTTATATTATAATATTATTTTATCTTTCATTCCATTACTATTCATCTTTTTTGATCGGAATATATATATTTATTTTCTTCCCTTGAGTTCCTCCTACATTTCCTCCTTTATTTTCTCCTATCTTTTCTCTTTCATTTTCTCCTATCTTTTCTCCTTCAATTTCTCCTATATTATTTTCTCCCAAGTTTTCCATATTATTTCTTAAGTTTCTTCTTTTTCCCCCATGATATAATGTCTTTTCCCACTCAATATATATATATAAACATGACTAGTCACGTCGTTCAAATTAGTATTAATAATTTGCATTTGATTATTATAAAACTCTTTATTGGTGGTATTATTATTAATTATAATTCTTCATGGATGATATTCGTAAATTATAACTTTCCCCTTATTTACAATGTAGGAGACTTTAATATTAATTATTTATTAATTAAGAAACTATTTCAATTATTAATATAGGGAATCTAATCATTTATTAATATACTTAATATTAATAGGAGATAATATAAGAGACACATTTAATTATTAATTTAATATTAAATAATTATCATTATTTTAATGCATATAGATTATTGATTAATTTATTTAATTAGTCTAATAATACATTATATTGTTATTTCTAACAATTATATTAATTGTATATGGATTAATATATATGGAACCTATTTAAGATGACATTTGCATCAATTATACATACACATTAGAAAATAATATATTTGTACATACATTGATTATGGCTCATGACAGTCCGTCCACCCCTCCCAAATTTGCTTGTCCTCGAGCAACTATTCTATTTATGTTTATTAAAAATGAGAAACTTAACTCAAGACATGTTTCGTCTCATCTTTTAGAGAAAATATTTTTAGGCTATCTCATAATGGTGCTTAATTGAATTTGCCAAAAACCACTTTTGATAGCATGCCTCAAATTAAAGTAATTCTATCATTCTAGATAAACCAAATAGAATCATACTTGAAACATATGCATGAATATGCGAAGACACAAAGTATACATGAAGCATACACACTGATGCATGAAGACACAAAGTATACACAAAACATGAAGCATACACATTGATGCATGAAGACACAAAGCATACACAAAGTATACACACAATACCCATTGTTAGATTCATTCTTATTTATTAGAAAACAATTAATGCTAGATGTAATGACCCCCTTTTTATTAATATTGCCCTATATCATCAATTGATGAAAATTAGGAATAATTTGATTAGATTAGGGGTTCTTTTTATTAAGCATCAAATTATATATATAATCCATCATTATGCATAATTGATTAAAGGAATGTATTCCAACAATGAAACAAGTAAAGCAACATATTTCATATGAAAGTCAAGATATCTTTCATATGGATCATGAATTATTTTCTACTCTCTCTAAGGCCATCAAAAGTGGAAGAGTTACAGGGCCTAGGTTGCGTGAAACAAGCTACAAGTAGTTTCCCTCATGGCCTTGTTGGCATTAAGAGATGGTAACCGGTAAGCCTGCTACCGGTACAAGTATTGTCTTTGATTGGCAAAAGAGGATAGAGATTTGTCATCTCTCTAAAGTCTAAAGATCTAAGGAGATCTGTATGAAAAGAGGCTGGTTTGGCAACTGGTGACAACATACAAGAAATAAAAGACTGTAATCAAGAGCAACCGATCACTACACAAAGCATCAACAACTGGGTAATGTATACAGTCAAGGAAAGGAGGATTCAACCGTCAACCGAGGACCAGGATACAACCGGTGTAGACAAGCACAGAGGAAGTAAATGTACAAACCAGTGTCAACAACACAACAGAGGAATGTGCGACTGGTAAGCAAAGGAAGGGACAGTGATAGGTCAAAGACTCTTACCTATTCACAACATGAGGATCTCAACCGATCTAGTAAAGACTCCAGTATGAACCGAGGAAGTCATAGTCAACTATCTGTTTCAACCAACTCTCTGACCAGGATTTCTTGCACTAAATCCGGAAGACTTTGAGTTAACATGGTGATCAGTTTGAGGCGCGTTTGGAGGTTTTAAAGTCGGAATCTGTGGCTTTAAAAATGAAGAGTTATCTCTTATGAAGGAAAGGTGTTTGACACGCATCTATTGTTTTCTTCCTAAAGCAGATAAAGAAAGGGCATGCATAGGATGTTTCCTCAGTGAACTGATACTACACTGAGTGATGTATCCGAAAGAGATCTGAAGTTAGGTCATGCATGAGAGGTGCAATTAGGGCAAGAACTCTATATATTCTTCTGCCCGATAAGAATATGCATTGCCTTCATTCTGCCGAAGAAAAGAGTGAACCTGAAAGCTTAAAAGAAGCTAGGGAAAATTAAGAAGAGAAGAAGAGAGAAAGAAGAGTGTGCAGAGAAGCACAACAGTAGAGGAGAACACACCTGCGGCGACCAGTGATGCTTCTCAGTTGAGCACAATAGAGATCTTATCAGGCTATGCAAAGACATTTGTAAAAGGTCAATCTTTCTATTGTTTTCTAGCAATTACAATAGTTAAATTCCAATGTTTTGGTGAACTCTAACAGGTCCCTTGTATCAAATCCCTTAACCGGGTGACATCCTTCAAGGTGTTCTAAGTCCTCTAACCAGGCAGGCACTAACCAGCCTTATTGTAACAAATCCCTTAACCGTTTCGCATCTAACAGTGAGTTGTAATCCTTTAACCGGGAAGGCTCCTAACAGGGCATACTCCAAAAGAGTACATAATTTGTGAGGTCTCCTCACACCGTGGTTTTCACTCTAATCGGGTTTCCACGTGATAAATCTGGTGTCACTGTGTGATTGTTTGTTTGCTGTTATTATATGCTTGAATCTATTTGGCTTACAGTTATAAGTATACTTCACCAGATTTAAAGAGAAAAGTTTTAGAGGTGCTGATTCACCTCTCCTCTCTCAGCACCGGTTGGGGCTGTCAATTGGTATCAGAGCCAAGTCTTATTTTCTTTACTGCTTAACTGCATAAAGAAAAAATCAAGATGATGAGAAAGGAAGAACCAAAGTTTTCAAAAGAAAACTTTACTTTGTGGTGTAGCAGAATGAAGCTGTATATGAAGACCATCGGAGATCAATACTGGAATCATGTAACCACTGATTACACTGAACCCTTCGGCATCCTAACACCTGATGAACAGAAGATCAAGTCTGAGTACATGGCTTCCATGGATATGATCGCCAGCACACTACCTGATCATGTCTATGCTGAGATAGAACATCTAGAATCTGCTTTCAAGATGTGGGCCCAGTTGCAAGTGGTATATGGAGGAGACCCAAATGTTCAAAGAGCCAAGGTTGAAAGCCTCAAAGGAAAGTATGACATGAGGATGAATGAAGGAGAAGACATTGAGCAATACAACAACCGGATCAAAGAGGTGATCAACTCCATCAAAAGGGCTGGAGGAAAGCTCAGTGAAGAGGAGGTGGTTAGCAAAATACTGAGAATTCTTAGACCTCAGTATGCCATTAAAATCTCTGCTATTCAAAAGCTCAGATCGGTGACCAAAGATCAAGTCACCCTAGACTCCCTAATCGGTTAACTGACTGCTTTTGAATTAAGTAATTTTGATAATAGCTTACCCATTCAGGAAGCAACATTTAAGTCTTCTGTCAATATCTCTTCCACCAAAAAGGGTAGAGAAACCGGTAACTGCTCTATCGGTAAGATTGGTAATTGTTGAGAATTTGCTCTCAGAAGAGATGGAGCAAGATGAGTTCGAAGCACTCATCGCTAGGAGATTCCCCAGAGGGAAAGGGAAGTACAAAGGAAAGCTTCCTCTTAAATGCTTCTCTTGCAACAAGATAGGACATATTGCTGCAAGATGTCTAGATAATGATAATAAAGATAAGAGAGACCGGTTCAAGAGCAAAGCAAAGAAGGAATGCTATCTTGCATAGGAAGGAGTCACAGACAATGAATCTGAAGACTTTGAGGATCTAGAAATTGCATTTGTTGCAATAAAAGAGGAGAGCCCAGTGGTAAGTGAAATAGCACTTATATCAAGATCTCATCAACATGATGATTGGATCATTGACAGCGGCTGCACTCACCACATGACCGGTGACAAGAACAAGTTTATCAACTTGGAGCTCAATGACAACAGATCAGTAACCTTTGGAAATAATGCTCCCTGTGCCATTAAAGGAAAAGGTTCTATTGCACTCTGCAACAGTGCTGTCTGTGAAGATGTGTACTGGGTTGAAGGACTCAAGTACAATTTAATGAGTGTTGCACAACTGAATAACAAAGGATTCCTGTTGGAATTTGGACAAGGTTCCTGTATAGTCAAGAATCAGTCTGGAGCCCATGTTGCAACTGGTAGACAAAGCAAAGGTAATATGTTCTACCTAGACTCAATGGAAGGAACTTGTCTCATAGCTTCAGTCAAAGGAGAATCAAGCAAAATCTGTCTTATTTTCAAAGAAGATAATAGCTGGCTATGGCACAAGAGACTCTGCCACATAAACTTTGACAGTATTGTCAAGGTGAGCAAAAAGAAATCGGGTTGAGGACTCCCTGAGATTACAAAACCCATTAGAGGTGTTTGTAAAGATTGTCAGTTAGGAAAACTGATTGGAGCAAGTTTCAACAGTAAGTCATTTTCTGCTGAAAATGTTCTAGATCTTGTGCACACAAATTTGTGTGGACCAATGAAGACAAAGATCTATTATGGAGACCAGTACTTCATGCTCTTTGTAGATGACTTCTCAAGAATGATGTGGACACTCTTTCTTAGAGAGAAATCAGAGGCCTTCTGCATGTTTAAAATCTACAAGGCTAGAGTGGAAAGGAAATTGGTAAAAGCTTGAAGTGTCTAAGATCAGACAAGGGAGGTGAATATACCTCTCAAGAGTTCACTCACTATTGTGAAGAACATGGAATAAAGAGACAGCTATATGCACTAAGGACTCCTCAGCAAAATAGAGTAGCAGAAAGAAGAAACGGGACTCTGATCGACTGTGCTAGAACCCTGTTGATTCAGAAGGATCTTCCTCATCACTTCTGGAGATAAACCATCAGCACTATTGTCTACACACTAACCTTGTTATGTATGCCACTACATTATCCGTGACAATCTTATGAGGAACACCAAAATATAAGATGATGTTCTCCTTCAAGAAATCACATATCACTTCAGATGTAGCGTGCTTTGTTGGTATTGCCTCCACCCATTTGGTGAAGTAATCCATTTCCGTAAGAACATATGTATGTCCTTTACTTGAGGACGGATTGATTACGCCGATGGAATCAAGCCCCCACTACTAAAATGGTTCCTCAATTACTACTGGCTTTAATGGTAGAGCAGCAATCTTTTGCTTACCTACGAATTGTTGACACAACTCGCATTTTTCGCACCCAATGGTACGCATCTTGAAACATAGTGGACCAATAATACTTTGCCCTTAGGATTTTATGCGTTGTGACTGGTGCAGAGAAATGACCACCACAAGCGAGATTGTGAAAAGATTCAAGCAATCGTACCTGTTGCGCTTTATCCACACAAAGAAGAAATGTCCCATCTATGCCTCGCTTATACAAACCATTATTCCAAAGAATAAAATTTGCAGCCTTCAATTTAATACTTCTTTCTTTATATGACACGTGGAGGACACTCGCCATATGTGAGAAAATGAGCAATATTGGAATACCACTCATCCGTTGTGCTAACGAACAAAACAGTTGGAAGAGATTGAGGAATTTCTACTTCCACTTTAGTTGGTATATTTTCAGCCATAAGATGACATAAACCTTTGTCATGAATAAGTTTTGTGGGCTTAATCTCCATGTCATATTCTTGAATCTTAGCTATCCAATTTCCTCTTTTAGTACCAAATTCCTGTTGTGTCAAAATTGTCTTGACTGTCGTATCTGGAACCAAAGCAATGACATGTGAATTTAGAATGTAGAACCTAAAATGCTTTACCGCCTTGACAACAACAAATGCATGCTTTTCCATTTGGGTGTACTTTAGCTCATGAGCTTTCAGATGACAACTCATAAATGAGATTGGAGACTCAACTCATTCATCATTCCTTTGCATTAAAATTGCTGACATAGTATGTTCAGAAGCATAACTATACATGATGAAATCCTTTGTGTAATCTGGGCAAACTAACACTGGAGCTTGTGCGATTGCTTCTTTGATCTCTGCAAATGCCGCTTTTCCTTCTGGACTCCATCAAAAGATATTTTTACATTTCATCATATCCACGATATGACGAGCTTTTTCAGCAAAGTCAAGAAGAAATCTTTGCAAGAACTGTTGTTTTACTTGAGGGCAGCGAAAGACTTTGGATGGATTTTACCCTTTCAGGATCAATCTTTATACCTTCTTTTGACACAATGTGTCCCAGAAGCTTCCCTTTAGTCACACCAAAAACTAATTTCTTGGTATTAAGAGAAACACCATGTTGCCTACATCTTTCGAGAATTTGTTGAAGGTGATAAAAATGATCTTGCCGTTTTTTGGAAAATACGGTTAAGTCATCTAAATAAACAACAATGAATTTATCAATAATTTCTCGAAAGGCAAGGTTCATTGCTCACTGAAAAGTAGCTCCCGCATTGATGAGACCAAAAGGCTTCCTATGATAAGCAAAAGTACCCCATGGCGTTGTAAATGCAGTCTTGTGTTGATCCTCTTCACTAACTTCAATTTGATTGTAGCCAGAAAAACCATCAAGCATGGACAACATTTCAGAACTTGTCACCATCTACAAAACTTGGTCCATTATTGGAAGTGGGTAATTATCCTTTAGTGACAATTGGTTGAGATTCCTAAAATCCACACAAATGCGAATTTCTCCATTCTTTTTATGTACTGGAACTATATTTGCTATCCACGTTGAATGGTGAATAAGAAAGATAATCCGAGCATCTTCTGGATTTTAGAGAGTATTGTCCCTGAGATTTTTGGATTATATTGCCTTTGCTTTTGTCGAAATGGAACAACACCAAGCCTAAGAGGACTTTCATGTTGTACCACCTTTGGACAAAAAGATTTGAGGTCATCATATGAATATGCCAAGACATCCATGTATTGACACAATAATGAAATGAACTTCTCCCTTTCTACCGGAGTTTCTTGCTCTCAAATGCAATGGGATGACGATTTTGCATCAATATGACTCCAATGCCCTCTCCTAATGTGTCGTACTCGAGGACGAATGGCTAAGAGAAATCAAGCAATGCCAGGACTGGACATGTGCTCATAGTCTCCTTCAACTTGTCGAATGCATGTTGTGTGCCTCCTTTGTCCAATTGAATGCACCCTTATTTTTTAAGTTGTTTAAGGGTGCTCTGAGATGTGAAATTCCCCTCACAAATATCCTATAGTAGCTACATAGACCAAATGAATCACACAACTATGTGAGTGTCCTCAAGAGTGACCAATGTAATTTTTTTTGGATCTTCTCATGATACACCTGCACTCCTCATGCATTAATGATGTGGCCCAAGTATAGAATCTTTGTCATGCCAAACTCGCACTTGGATCACTTCGCATACAATGACTGTGCCTCCATTATCCCCAAAAGTTCATCCAAGTGTCTCAAGTGTTTCTCCTGTGTCTTGTTGTATATGGGTCTATCATCAAAGAATACCAACACGAACTTTCGTAATTGTTTGTTGAAGATGTGGTTCATGCAAGATTGAAATGTAGTAGGTGTGTTGGTCAATCTAAAAGGCATGACCAATAACTCATAGTGACCATAAGAAAATCAAAAGGCTGACCTGTGAACATCTTGCTCTCTCACTTGATTCTGGTGATATTCGAATCTAACATCTATCTTCGAGAAGTAGACCAACCCATGAAGCTCGTCCAATAGCTCATCAATCCGTGGGATGGGGTACCTATTCGTGATTGTTTTCTTGTTTAGGGCTCGATAGTCGATGCATATCTTGAGAGTCCCATCCTTTTTCTTCACTAAGACTACTGAAGATGCAAAAGGGCTTGAGCTAGGCTTGATGTGTTCCCTGTCAAGAAGTTCCTAAATTGCCTTCCTTTAGATGTATTGTGTGGTCAAAGCCTCTATTCAATGGTACCCTTGAGAGAGTGTCACTATAAGCCAAACTGTGTCTACCCAACATTGTCTGTAGCTCATTAGAAAATGTGTATGCTGGTTGTCCAAAGGTTTGGAAGAAGTCAAGCACTGCACTGCCCATACCACATCCTTATGCTTGAAAATCACCTTTATGTGCTTGGTGGAACTACTCTAGCCCCTCCATTAGATATTCTTCAACACTACCTTCTTCCCATTAACCTTAAATGTGAACTCCAACCGCTTGAAGTACTTGTCAAGAGTCTCCATCCACTTAATACCCAAAATGACATATGTATCATCCAAGTCCACCATGAAGTTGTCCTTGACTATGTGATTCCCCATGTTGATGCTCATTTGGGGCTCCAAATGCGTGCATGTTAGGAGTTGACCTCCTGCAACCTTGACATTGAATCCTTCCTACTCTATTGTATGTAATCCTCTCTTGGCCACTATGGAGGCATTGATGAAATTGAGAGTGGCCCCTTTGTGAGCATGACGATGACCTACTATCCCTACAGTATGCCACATACTTGGGATATGTTGCATCATGCTGTGCCGAATAAGGAAGTAATGCTATATCCTTTCCTTCCGATTGTGGCTATCTTCTTTGCATGGGGTGGCTCTTTAAAGTTTAATGTGCTTTTCAGATTCCTCAGCTTCCTCAATGTCTAATACAACCTCAATGTAATGTATCTTCCTTTTGCCAAGGCATCTATGACTAGGTTCCTTGCAGCTAAAAAAAGGCTTCCTTCTCCTTAGGTCATGCTAGGTCACATCATTCATTGGTGTTTTCTTGGGCCAATCCTTCTGAAATGGTTTCTTTCCTATGTCCTTCTGTGTAATGGGCACCCTAGGAAGAGTTTGATTCTTGGAGGTAGACATGGCCATATAATGAGCCTTCTTGATCGCTTTTGTGAGTGTGTTAGGGCTAAGGGCCTTGACCCAACCCCTCAAAGGATCTATCAAACTGCTCATGAAAAGAGCTATAAACCTCCTCTGAGATATATCGATCGCCAACACTGAGAGTCTCTGGAACATGATGATATAGCTATCCACTAATCCTCCTTTCCTCAGTCACGCTAATTCCTTGAAATTGAGCTCAAGATCCTTCCTATAAAATTTGTTGATGAACCTCTTTGTGAAATTGAAGTAGGATGTGATTTGATAATGTCCTAATGTTAACATTCCATGGTGCCACCACTCATGAGCAAACTCATCAAGGTGTAGTGTTGTGTACTTGATTGCTTCATCTTTAGGCATCAAATTGAGCTGAAAATATGTGTCCGCCTTCTGCACCTAAGCTCGTGGTGTTGATCTTCTAGATCCATCGAAGAAGGGGAGGCTTAGTTTGTCTATTTTCCATCTCAAATCATCATTATAGTCCCTATTACCCTAGGTGGGTAAATGTCTCATTGGCAAGTCCATGTAGTCCTTGAGGGACATGTCTGGTTGCAATCCTCCATTGAGCCAATCCAGCTTGAACTGTTCTTGTAACTCTAGGAATGAAGGAATATGCTTCTCTTGTTGCTCAGTTCTCAGAGGGATAATAGGCATCATGGGTCTTGAATTAGTGGATCGATGAATGTGGTGTCCTCCCATTGACTAAATTATCACCATGACCGTTGTTCTCTCCATTGGCACAATTATTCCTTATCTTTGTCAAACAGTTGATTGCCTCATTTACCCTCTGTTGTCCTCTTGCCAATTTGCCCAAGATGGCCATAATATCCAGCTGAGCATCTCCCACTCTATCTAGAGAGTCATGTCTTCTTCTCTAATGGACTATATAATCTTGTTTCTTTCCACTCATCAACCTCAACCCAACAGGCTGGCATGGTCAAGCCTCTGATACCATTGAAATATCCCAAAACATATAAAATCAAATGATAGACAAGCATTTCCAATTTCAAACAATGCACATACAAATCTGATTGCTATTTCAATATGAAATTGAGTATAATTCTAGGAGTTCAAGATGTTTTGCACCTTATTCTTCTAATGGTGATTCCACCTTATGAGTCGTGGAATGCTGTTTGGACAGAAAGAATCTCCAAATGAATAGTGCTGTCCAACTAGCAGCACCGATGGAATATGTAGTTCAGAATGTAAGTTGATGAAGTGTGTATATTGATGTCTGAACAAGTCATGGCCCAAGGTTGTTCGTCAAAGATGTTGCCTCTGTTATTACATTGCCACCCCACAAAATATGTGTCTCTGAAATACAAGGCTGTAGCAAGATGATCACTACCACAATGAAAGCTCTGATCGTACTCAATGAGACTGCTGCCACAATGGTATGTGATATGGATATGCTGCTTGCAATCACTGCCACAATGGTATGTGATATGGATATGCTGCTTGCAATCACTGCCACAATGATATATGATATGAAATGCCAATCACAGTCACTGCCACAATGTTATATGATATGAATATGCTGATCACAATCACTGCTACATGGACATGAGTATTCTGATCGCAATCGCTGCTACAAAGATATGAAATGAATATGCTGATTGCAATCCTTAATCAGTATGATTGCTGCCAATTTGGTGTCCGATAGGAGGCTTCTCCAAATTGATAAGAGCAGACTAGGAAGGGTCTTGCACCTACGAAACCGAAGTCTAATTCCAAATCGGAATTACCAAATAATGAAATGAGATGATTGATGATGTTTGACTTTGACTTGAGTCATCTATTAATATGAATTTGAAGAGGCGCAAAGAATCAATTTGAAATATAAGGCCACTCTAAGAGTGACAACAAAAGATCACGCCATTAGCGGTCCCCTTTCCATATACCTTTAATAGCCCATGGGGACAAAGATGGGCTAAAAGGCGAAAATAAAGATAGGTCCTGATTAGAAGGGAGCGGACAATCACAATGAAAGCTCTGATTGCAGTCAATGAGACCGCTACCACAATGGTATATGATATGGATATGCTGTTCACAATCACTACTATGATGATATACAATATGAATATGCTGATCGCAATCGCTACCACAATGTTATATGATATGAATATGCTGATTGCAATCACTGCTACAATGACATGAATATTCTAATTACAATTGCTGCTACAATGACATGAATATTTTGATTGTAATTGCTGCTACAAAGATATGAAATGAATATGCTGATTGCAATCCTTAATCGGTATGATTGCTGCCAATTTGGTCTCCAATAGGAGACTGCTCCAAATACATAAGAGAAGACTAGGGAGGGTCTTGCACCTCTGAAAATGTAAACTGAGAAGTCTAATTCCAAATTCCAGGTCGTGATCACCGATTTGTGCCAAAGCTGCACCGATTGCAAAGTTAGAAGTATCCACATTTACATAGAATTCCTTATCCTAGTTGGGATATGTCAAGATTGGTGCTCCGACCAGCCTTGTCTTTAGTTCCCCGAATGCAACCTGTTGTTCCGTACCCCACACATGTTTCCCCCTTCCGTGTCAGCCTGTCGAGGGGACAAGAGACTTGTGCGAAGTTCTTGATGAATCGCCTATAATAGTCAATGTGTCCTAAGAATGACTTCACTCCCGTCACGTCCCTGGGGGCCTCCATTTCTACTATTACTCGAACCTTGTTGGGATCAGTTTTCAGTCCTGTCTTACATACGATGTGACCTAAAAGCTTGCACTGTGGGACCATAAATCTGCACTTCGGATTGAGTGCTAACCTTGCCCTTCGGCACCTTTCCATACATTCTCCTAACACTGCCAAGTGTGTGTTCTGCCTGCTAAAGATAGACCAATCATCAAGGAAGGCTCGTAAGTTCCCCACCGACATTTTATCAAAAATGTGGAGAATTATTCTCTAAAATGTGGCAGGTGTGTTGCATAGACGGAAGGGCATCCGGTTATATGCGTACACCCCGTCCACCATGAACATGGTTTTCAACTTCTCTTCTTCTGCAATTGAAATCTAGTTATATCCCGAGAATCCATCCATGAACGAATACATTTCATGTCTAGCAACTTCTTCGAGTATTGTGTCTGTAAATGGAATGGGGAAGGGATCCTTTATGGTGATGACGTTTAAGCATATGAAGTCAACACTGGATTCTGATCTGGTTTGCCTCCTTTAATGATATTACTATGGGTGATACCCAGTCGCTTGTCTGTACTTTGAAGGCAATCCCTGCCTCAACCATGCGTTGAATTTCTTCATCTACCCTGGCGGCATAATTCTTGTTCATTCTGTACTGTCATTTCTGTACCGGTACAGCTCCAGGTACCAAGGGTATATTATACCCACACAACTCTGGTGGTACACCCTTAAGGTCCTTGTAAGTCCAGGCAAAAATGTCCTTATATTCCATGAATATTTTGAACACTGCAACTTTTAGTACTGGATTCTAGTCATCCCCAACCAGTATGTTTCACGGGCTTTGCTCATCCTCGAGGTTGGTAATTTGTAGGGACAGTTCTTCATACTTGATTGGTCCTTCAGCGTCAAATTTGTGTGTTGGGCTCTCATTCATGCAGGCCTCTCCTTTGTATTCCGCATACTCTAGTGGGAACACTTCCTTTCCCGACAATTGTTCTATCTCTTCCACCCCCAACATGTAACTATGAAAAAGTTCATAGTCTTCCATCTGCCAATTGAAGAGTCCGTTCATTGAATCTACGTCATCCTCTAAACATTCCTTGAGTTCCAGTACGCCCTCCTCATTGGGTTCCATTCGGTTCCTCCCCTCATCCATTCCACCATGCTCCTTGTCGGACTCGAACTTTGAAGATGATGCGATTTCTTCACTTACCATTTGTGTACGGAGGTCAATGACAAATTTTCTCCCACCACTTTCCATGGAGAGGGTATTCTTCTTCCAATTGTGAGTGGCTTTTGCTGCAACCAGCCACCCTCGGCCAAGGATAGCATCATACCCCTTTTTCTTCAATGGAATGATGACGAAGTCTAGCACGAAGGGTTGCATGCCAATGGTAACTTGTTGGGCCATGAGTGTCCCCAGGGGTTTAATTCCCTGTTGGTCTGCCCCCAACAAGTTGAAGGTTGGTGGCCACAGCGTTGGCTTACCTAGTTTCTTCTGTGTTTCTTTCGGAACGACATTCACTCCCGAACCGCCATCGACTATGGTGTTTGTAAGAATTGTTCTTAGGATGCCCATTTCGATGACTGCCAGGTGCCGGCCATTATTGACTGCCAAGAGCATAGGGTCCATTGCTGATCCATCGAGAACAAACGTTTGTTGCATGGTGCTGAATTGTGACATGGTACTAGGTTGTGTGGGACAAGCATTTAATAACGTCGTCTTCAATTGAGGCATGGTATGGAGAACTTGGATTTTGACCGACACGTCCATTTGTAACATCTGTCATTGTATATTGTTTTCTGCCTCTGTCCGCTTGGAAGTGCCCGCTCTCTCGTGTGTGTCCTTCCCCGCCTTCATGGCTTTCTCTATTTCTTCCTTTGCCTCTCGTGCTCTCTGCTTTTCAGTACAAGGATCTGGATACATTGCTTGTTTAACTTGGTTTCGGGTGACAACAAGTACCCTTTCTTCTTCAATGTTAAGGAGGTTCATGACGGGCTTCGGACAGTTCACATCTTCATGATCTCTGGGGCCGCACCATCAACACATCTTTTGTAGTGTGTCACTCTTTGTGCAGTCTCGAGCGAGGTGGCCCCACTGGCTGCACACCCAATACTGAATCATCGGTCGTCCCTTCGAATCGTATTGTATTCGGCTTCTGTTATCGTTACCTCCTCTTCCTCCACGCCGGTTGTTTCGGAATCTGTCGGATGATGCATTATTATTCGTCTGTTGGTTAGGGTTTGATGCCCCGGAGGTAGATGGTTGCTCCTGTGTGAAAAGCACCTGTTGGCTTCTCGTCTTCATATTGTATGGGCATTCCTTAGTGGAATGACCCATCACTTGGCAGATGTCACAAAATGCTTTCTTTGGGCATGACCTCTTCGTGTGGCCACTCTCCTTGCACTCTGTGCACCACATCTCTCCTTCATCACTATGTCCCATGTTCCCCTTCATTGTTTTAAACTCCTTCAACATCCTCTCCATGTCTTTCCGGAGGGCATGCACCTTCTTATTGGATTCGTCCTCACTGTTGCTACTCTTGTCTGATGATTTATCACTTTCGGATGAGGACTTACTTTTCTTCTTCTTTGACGTCTTATCTTCGCTTTCCAAGTTCATGGCCCTATCGTAAGCGTCTGCATACGATGTAGGCGGCACTATTTTCATCTTCTTCCTGAGGGAGGCATTTAATCCCTCTACGAACCATCTTTTCTTTAGTTCGTCGGCCGGCTGAGTTGCCATCCTCCCCAACAGTTCCATAAGCCTTCGATTATAGGCTCTTACAGTTTCTTTCTTCCCTTGCTTCGAGCTATATATTTCTGCAACTACTTCATTGTCATCCCGAAGCAGTCTAAATTCCGCTTGGAATTCCTTCTTCAGCTCATCCCATGAACTTATCTTTGTCTTGTCCATGTCCGAGTACCAATCCACGGCAACTCCTCGAAAGGTTGTTGGGAATTGGTGGACCCACTCATCTTTATCTGTAACTTTGTTTGCTATCCA
The DNA here is from genome assembly GCA_027943335.1 of Chamaecyparis obtusa. NCBI lineage: Eukaryota > Viridiplantae > Streptophyta > Pinopsida > Cupressales > Cupressaceae > Chamaecyparis > Chamaecyparis obtusa. The sequence continues at coordinate 127,293 of BSBK01005114.1, forward strand.
AATAGTCTCGCAGGTCCAGCAATGTCTCACAGGATCCTCCTTCCCGTCGCCCTTGAACTTTGGTAATTTTTGGCTTTGAGGCATATTTATGTTTCCTCTGGTTGGTTGACTGGAGCCCGTTGGTTATGCTTCGGAATTGGTTGGGTTCGATCTTGTTGGGTTGCTTTGACCACCGTGCGGTGTCCCTCTGACACTCCTTGCCTCGATATCCTCAACTTCCCTTGCTTCTTCCCTCCCTTCCCTTCGGTCACTCTAGCCTCGGATTCCCTCCATCTGTGGTGTGAGAGATAGGTTTATAAACTGCTCTCGTGTTTCCTCAATCCAATTTAGCCTTTGTCGTGTCTCCTCAAGTAACTTTTCGCTACTTCTTCCACGTTGATGCTCTGGCGAGTGTTCTCCTTAGGTTGCTGCACCTCCCGTAACAACCTCGTGGTCACCTTTCGTGACACCTCCGTGGTTCCCTTTGGGCAACCTTTCAGTCGGTTGTCCATCGGCGAGTTGCCTTAACCTCTATCAACATTCTAATTATTGTGCAAGAATGAATTAGCACTTCATGTGTGGCTTCCAAGGCATCCGATTTGTCCTTATTCCTATCTTTATTCAATAAATTGGGCATAAATTCTCTAGCAACACATCATGTTTAAATAAGGCACTTTTATTTATTCATATCTTCGTACAACATGAGTCAACTATGTGACCTTGTCATTACAAATTTATTTTCCCTCCTCGAGGGTTTACAATTCATGGGTTTGTCCTTTGCCGGGTTCCATCACGTTCTTCTTCCTGACAGTCATTCTCAGCAAAATTTCGCAAGAGCTGTTGTCGTCGTTGTTCCCGCTCAACTTCCTCCCTTCAATTCGTTTCCACAAGGGATGCTTGTGCTAGCAGACGGGGCAGGTTATGCAACAGTGTGTTTGCGGCGGGGCTGACATTCGACGCATCCCAAACAGTATCTTCAGCAACTTCCGCCCGTATAGCCTCCCTTTGTACAAAAGTTTCTATGGCTCTCCTAAACAAAATGTGGTGGTTTGCAGTTAGTGCATGTTCCCCTTGGAAGAGCTCTGTAACTCCTTTGTCATTGGTGAGGACATTTTCGTTAATAGGGAGTCCCATTTATTCACCGTAGTCCATGACTTTCGTCACTTCCCGGATTAAGTCGGCAACGGCACCAAATGTTTACCGTCACGGGTAAACTAGTTTAATACATGCTACAGAGGAAATGTAAAAGCATAACATAGAAATGAATAGAACACAATGCTTCAGGAAACCAAAATATCATTCCATTAATGTTTATTGCTCAGAACATAAGACCGCACATCAGATCTATATTAATTGACCCCCTTTTCCTATTCATGACAAGCATACATATAAAGTCCAAAGGGTTGCGACTCAACCGTCGTGACATAATGCCTTCAGTAACTAACTTCCTAACACACAACTAATAATCCCCGAAACATATAACTATTCCTGAAACATAATTTATCCGACAACATCATATGGGGAAGAAGGTTTCATTTGAGGGGGACAAAAAGGGAGATATTATGGGTACAACAACAGACTTGTGTGAGAGGAGAAAGATTGATAAAAGCAGATCTTTGTGAATACTTCTAGCAGATCTAAGAGCAAATTTATAAACAGATCTTTAAGCAAAGTTTGAGCAGAACTAAAAACAGATATAGGGCAGAAGTAGAGCAGGTCTTCAAGCTGATTTAGGGAAGATCCTAAAGGTTTCCTGGAAGAAAGAAGAACAGTTCCACTCCAGTGATTCAAGTATGTAAAGGAATTGTTTGTGATGAATAATAGTTATGAAGAGGCATCACTAACAGTCAGATCCAAAGGACACGATCCCATATGGAAGGGCGGATATCTCCAATGATTGCATCGCTTGAGGGAAAAAAGAGGATATAAAGCCACGGCAGAAAGAAGTCAGCAATGCATCGAAGAGGGAATACACATGCGACTGAGCAAGAGATCTGCAGTCTTACAGTTAATAAATTAGACAACAGTTTATATACTGTTTAAGGCATTGGTATGGTGCATAGTGTATTTTAATCTGGCTGTTTGGTTATCATGTCTTCCATTTGATACAAAATAGGAATGTATGCATAATAATTAATGATGAAGATTCCTTTAAAATTTACAACCAATATGCTGTCCCATTATAGAGGGGGGATATGGTGCATGCAAGGAATGCAAGTAGCATAAGGTCCATTCGAGTAGTGGTGATCCGAGAGGGACTGGGAGGCCGAATGGCATAAAAATTTATCTAAAATAATGTGTTGAATACATGCAATGCCAACTATTTAATTTTATAGTTCTAGGAAGTGCATAAAACTCAGCCACTGTTGTTGGTCACTGATTGAATTAACTTTCAAAATACAGCTTATCGTGGCCTTGGTGATGGGCTTATTGTGAGCTTTGAACATACCATTTTACTCCTATCGCACTAAGCACATCTGTACTTGGTTTAAATGTCTTTATCCTATTAAGATTGTGCAGGTGAATATTGTTGAGCTGCTTTGAACTTCTGACTATATATGTATTTTGGCGGGTTAGTTTCCTTTTCTTTTCTGCATTTTTCCCCATGTAAATGGCATTAAGATTTTTTTCACGATTCTCTATATTTGTAGATGCTTCATGAGGAGAAAGGACATTGATATATCTTGCAATATAATTGTATATCAAGGATAATAAGTTTAACATGTGAATTTTCCAGGTAAAGGAGCTGGGAATCTATATTGTCAATTGTTCCACCATAGCAGAGAAGGTGGAGGTTTATTTTAACAATTTATGGACTCTCACGTCTCTTAATTCATCTCTCTACACCAAAACTCTGTGGGATAAAGAGTGGCAAGTTCGCAGAAAGGTGCCTTGTTGGTCACATTTCATCCACCACAGGCAACACTGCAAGTATGTATATATTTGTAAACAGACTAATACTCTTTGTTTCGTTTCAAGTGGGAAGCATGTTTTGTCCATCTGTTCTGGAGCACATTGCATCACTGCAGAAATTGTATCAGCTGTTTTTTAAGAATATGGCATTGATAAATGTGAAATTTGAATGCAGTAGATAGTTGGAAGTATAGTTATTTGCATATAATTTTTTTGTGGTTCAAAGGATAGATGTAACAAAGCAAAGCCAGGCAATTCATTTTATTATAATAAATAATTATTTTAGGCTAAGTTGCCAATCCTGGTTCTGATTCAGATTCGGGTTCCCGGATTCGGCAATTTTTTTTGGGTGTTCCAGTACCACGGGTATATATATAGACATTTTCAAATATATATCAGCTGTTTTTTAAGAATATAGCATTGATAAATGTGAAGTTTGAATGCAGCAGACAGTTGGAAGTATAGTTATTTGCATATAATTTTTTTGTGGTTCAAAGGATAGATGTAACAAAGCAAAGCCAGCCAATTCATTTTATTATAATAAATAATCATTGTAGGTTAAGTTGTCGATCCTGGTTCTGATTCAGATTTGGGTTCCTGGAATCAGCAAATTTTTTTTGGGTGGGTTCCAGTACCACGGGTATATATATAGACATTTTCAAATATATATATGTATGTATATTCATAGATTCATACATGTGACATGTTCAATGTTCATTCATCATTGGTTCAAAACTTCAAACATATAATAATAATAAGTTAGAAGCATGATACTCATAAATCCATAATTACCAATAAAATTATAAATTAAATGCCTCGTATATCATATTCATACTTTACAAAAGTCTCAAAATGTCATTACACAATGAAAATTTAAATTACAAGCCATATTTAATATTTAATATCCAAATTCATCTTCATTATCTTCATAGGAATCAAGGTCAACATTTGGTTCCACTTCAACTTCATTGGAACCAATAGCCGTGCCACTTGCTATGTCCATGTCATGACCCCTTCCTGAATAGGATATAATAATTAAATAATTAAATAAATTAATCAATTAATAATTAATCATTATAGTTTAATTAATCAATATAGTTAATTAATTGTTAATCAATAATTAACCTATTTATTATGTTAGAAGTAACAATAATTAATCAATATCAATATTATTTATCAATGTACAATATCAATCTATAATATTAATCAAATTAATACTATTATAATATCAATCTTTAATATTATAATGTTACTCTTTGTAATAGTATAATATTAATCTTTAATTAATAACATTATACTAATAATAATAATATTATTCATACTATATATTTTCCCTATGTTCTAACGGCACTAGAAGCCGACATAATCTACAGCAAGCAATTGTAATTGCATCCACACTAGCAGACGACTTGGTGAGTCGTGTCTCATATACGGGAAGAGACACGACCCACGTATGGGGTAATATAAGGTGGATATGTTGCAGAAAACATGGGGGGAATAAGAGAACGAATAGGAAATTAGGAAATATATTTGATACTGATCATATAGGTCAGAAAGACAACGAACAAGAGAAACTATAATATAAATTATCTTGGTAGCCTTCTGAGCATACATTGCAGGAGAAAATATTGAGATTATCATTATCGGAGAATATAATCTATTCTAGTCAGCATAAAAAGACGACTATAATTAGGGGAGACATCAAATATTACAGGAACGACACATATTATGAATATTAGAATTCAGTCCATGAGGGCATACGTCCATACCCAAAATATCAGAGCTACTGAATTATAATATTGGGTTCAAAGGAATTGATTGGTTTCTATTTCTAGCCCACTAACTTCCCTACTCCAGCCCGTAACAAGGATCAAAACTATTAATGTCTGGCTACCAGAAGATCACGATCTGGGGGCTCAATATTGGAAGACTTGCTCATGATTAGACCAACCCATATTTATCTAATATAAGAGTATCATTACAAATAATTATAGAACGGCCCAAATATATATATCGATAAGAGCCTCCTTATGTCTAACAAGAATTACAATCATCGACAAACATCATTGATGGAATAAATATTAAGTTGAGGATATTGTTAACTATGGAACAAAGAGAAAACTAAGGAGAATTAGAGAACTTGGAGAAGAATTATGGGACCAGTCATTGCGAACGAGGATGATATCTTTGATAGCTATTTATTGTCAAGAGGCATCATGAGGGAATAGACAAAGGAATCAACCTTTAGAATCGGGTGGTAGTTCATGTGGGCATGGATATTGATAATATTCTAGTGATTTTTCTGTTGTAGTCATTCCTATGCCAGACGCCAAAGAGATCACCAAGGTTAGGGATTAGTCGTCGATGACCCATCAAGATGACTAATTGCTATAATCTATTAATCATTAACATTGACATATAGCTTTGTTTGAAGGTATAGAGGTTATAGGAAGATGTAGAACATTAAGGGAATTGACTGTTTGAGTCATCAAATTTGAGAGAGTAGTATTATCGATAAACTATTCTGTAAATATATACAGATATAAGTTTATGGAAAACACCATCACACTTTGATTATAAGGGGATCAAGTAATGTGAATTATAATGAGAATTCAAGGTAGTCATTGGGTTCCCAATGTAATCATACAGGAGACTTTACAATTGGTATCAGAGCATGATCCTGCCATCATGTAGGGTAAAATGCAAAGACTTTCTTATGCAGATCTATATAAAAAGTAAGAGACAAATTAAGTAAGAAAGTTTTGAAGAAGACTGGGACGACAAAAGGAGACTAGACAAAAGAAATTGCGATCAAGCTGAGAAAGACCATTGTTGGAGATTACCTTTGTAGTAGAAACTACTATTGCTAAATACTATACAAGAAGGAAAGATAAAAGTCTCAGCTACCCATGACAAGGAGATAATCCTAGTGGTAGTTCAAATATTGTTTCTGAGACAGAGGAATTAACATAAGAGACATATATACTGCCACAATGATACCTTATTAATTGCAGATTATAGAAGGAACAAGGTATAACATCTTAACAGGAAGGTTTTGACATCCAATAACAACCAGCAGCAAGGGTCAGGTATGTGGTTTACCAGTAATCCGAAATAACATAAAAAGTCTATATCGTTATATAAATAATTGGTGAAAGATCTAAGCACATCCAATTCATATTTCATGCTAATAATTCACGGCTATATTTTCAGAATGTATGGCTAATCAAGCTTATTATACAATCCCAAATTTAGATAATTAAATAAGATGGGAATGATTTCATATTAGTCCACTCTCTAATTAGTAATCAAGGAATTAATAATAATGTACATTAGGGTCATCCACCATGTTTGATCTTACCCACTTAAGGCTTTTAATACTCAATGAGGTTGGGTTGCAGAGGAGCAAGTGAGACGGCATAGGACTGCCACCTAAGTACACCACCTTGGTAGGAGTCAAGTCATAGTCATGACACCAAGGCCAAGAGGGTCAAAGTCCCGCTCTTGGAATTAGTTTGGTCATGTCAAGGCCTAGATTACTAACCCTCGCCATTCCTACCCTATTGAGCCCAATCAGTTAACAAGATGAGGCTTGGTAAGCTAGTTAGACATTCCACTAAGTAGACCACCTTGTGTGCATTAGAGACTGCCACCAAGGCCAAGAGGGCCAAAGTTCCGCTCTTGGGCTTAGTAGGGATTTGTTTGGATAAGCTTCTCTATCTCACCTTCAAATTCATTAGAAGTTAGGTGCATTATATACTGGCTAATTCTCATGAAGGCATATTATGTTTGTTGTTTCCTTATGGTTGCAAGATATAAACTATAAGATTTCTCTGCTTGATTGTAACATATTGCAAATTGTGAATATAGGCTTTCATTAGGTAAGGGACATTACACGCACCAAAAATTGGTTAGTGAATTTAAGTAGTTTTTAAATTTGTGCAATTTGTTGAGTAGCCCAATCCAAGTTAAAAATGGGATTTTCAAGTTTTGAGAGTATATATTGGACAAATTGTGAGGATGCGATTGAAATGAAGTAAAGATATGAGCTGATCCATAATCCACTAGGTGGATAATCCTACTATGATTAATTACCTTGTTTAGTTTCACTAGGCATAAACTTCAGTTCATCATGGATAAGATGGGGAGGGATTGGTAAAAAGGCATAGGACTGCCATTTAAGTAGATCACCTTGGTAGGAGTCACTCGTGACACCAAGGCCAAGAGGGCCAAAGTTCCACTCTTGGGCTTAGAATGGACAAGTCAAGGACCCTATAACAAACACCTCACCATTTTTACCATAATGGGCCAAATTAATTATTGGGGATGAGGTTCTGATAAAGCAAAGTAAGCATCCTACTAAGTAGATTACCTTGGTAGGAATCAGTCATGACACCAAGGCCAAGAGGGTCAAAGTTCCGCTCTTGGGCTTAGAATGGACAAGTCAAGGACCCTATTACAAACACCTCACCATTTTTACCATAATGGGCCAAATTAATTATTGGGGATGAGGTTCTGATAAAGCAAAGTAAACATCCCACTAAGTAGATCACCTTGGTAGGAGTCAGTCATGACACCAACGCCAAGAGGGCCAAAGTTCTACTCTTGGGCTTAGTAGGGGATTGTCTTGACCAAGCTTATCGTAACCCAATCACTCCACCTTAAGACATTGAATAGTTAAAAACATAAACAATTCACATTTTGTATTCTATATGGGATTGGCTTGGTCAATCTTATCATGACTCGATCTCTATGAACCAAATTCGTTTCTAAATGATAATAGTACAATCACATTTTTTTTAATCTTATATGTGCTAACTTGTGTTCCCTGTTGTAGGGTTGTAGTCAAGAACACAACGAAGAAATAAATTTTTCTCCCTAACCTTGGGAGGAATCCAACAAAGCGTCTATCATATGTATACTCCTTGTCTGCTTCACGTCTTCATGCATTAATGTTTATACTTCATGTATGCCCCATTTCTTCATGCATTCAAGTATATGCATCTAGTATATTTACGTGCTTACTTTGTATTTCCATGTATGTCCTATTTGCAGGCAAAGTAAAATAAAAGTGAACCCAAGATTTGATCAATACCAAGGTTGCGCCAAAGAAGCTACTCACATTAATTGAGCATTGCTTGATGACAAGCAATTTTGGGAAGGGCAAACTGTCATGACCCCTTCCTGAATAGGATATAATAATAAATAATAATTAAATAATTAAATAAATTAATCAATTAATAATTAATCATTATAGTTTAATTAATCAATATAGTTAATTGATTGTTATTAAATAATTAACCATTTTATTATGTTAGAAGTAACAATAATTAATCAATATCAATATTATTTATCAATACAATATCAATCTATAATATTAATCAAATTAATACTATTATAATATCAATCTTTAATATTATAATGTTAATCTTTGTAATATTATAATATTAATCTTTAATTAATAACATTATACCGATAATAATAGTATTATTCATACCATAGTTCAAAATATCGTTATCGACAACTTATCGGCGAGGGCAAAAAAAGAGATATCAACAAATATCGGAGATAAGTCGGGAACTTCTCGGAAAAAATTGCTTAAATTTAATTACAAATGCATTTTTTTTGCAAAATTCAATAAGGAGATGCATCTAATGAGTCAGTAAATGAGTAAACAAATCAAACAAGCTGATCTAGATATATATAAATGCAAATACTAATAGGATACAAAATCACATCCTCGTATGGAATGCTGATGGCTCATAGCCATAGTCTAATAGTCTGAACTCTGAAGCAAACTAAAAATAGCAAATTGTCTTTGTAAATAGTAAAACTCTAAGCAAATACAAGTGTCAAGTACAATATCAAAATAGTCTACATCTTCCTCTTCCCCTTCCTAGCAGCTCTAGTAAAAACTACTGGAATGCGAGGGCCCAGAGGGGCTCTAGCCCTAGAAGTCTGTTGTGGCTGTGGCTATGGGTGTGATTCAACCTTCATCCTGGATGAAGATGGTGCTGACACTGGCAATGACTCATCATCTGTATCCTCCTCACTCTCAGACTCAGTGCCCTGATCCTCCTCATGAATGTCATCCAATCCCGTTGTGATTCCACTGTCCTCCATAGCCTGCCTCTCCAAATCAATGATCTCATCCTCTGTAAACAATGGAGGTTGCTCCTATGATGTCCAATCAAAGTAAGGATCTATGCCATCCAAATTGAGTGGACCAGCTGGTGCTAACTCTACTTTTCTTATGCGCAACTTAAGATTATATTGCACGAAGACAAGGTTATTGAGGCGTTTATGTGCTAACTTGTTCCTCTTCTTTGTGTGAATAGCCTCAAATAAGCTCCAATTATACTCACAACTGGATGAGCTAAAAGGTTGACATAAGATGCGAAGGGCAAGTTTTTTCAGATTTGGGACATTTCCACCCCAATTTCGCCACCAAGCATCTACAAGATAAATATTAAAGAGTTAGAGAGCAAGGTGAAAACATATTTTTGTAACTTAGTTTTTATCTACTTATCATGCATGTGAAAGACTCTAAAAATCCAAATATTGTACCTGGGGTTTGAGTGTTTCTTCCTCTCCTTGCCACGTCTGCGGAGAATAGCTTGCCCATTGCATTACTTCCATCTCGGCCACAATGAGGTCTCTCACCTCAACATCAGGTACCATCCTCTGCATGCAATCAGTGAAGCCCTTCATGACCTCTCCATTGGGATCCGCGTGGGATGGAGAGAAGCGAAAACGAGGGTTGAGGAAGTACCCCACCGCATGAATGGATTGGTGGAGCTGATTGTTCTACCTCCTGTCAATAATGTCCCATATGGGGTCAAATTTGAGGCTGTCCCCCTTGTAATTTTTAACAGCTTCTTTGGCCCTATCCATGGCCTTGTAAAGATACCCCATCAGGGTTTGATCCCCATCTACCAAGCGGAGAACTTTAACCAAGGGCTCTGTCACCTACAATTGAAAAGTAGAAAAAGATGATCTATTAATCATTAGAGACTAGAGTTACAAATTAATAATGAAACTGAAAGACTTGATTCTTGAATACAAAAAAATTAAATATTTAACTTTTGAAGTTTCCAAGTTACCTCCACAATTTCTGTAGCAGCATCATAAAAGTTGTTGTCAAAGATGATGTATGCAACTCTCACCATCAAGCTTCTTTGGATAAGTTGAGTCTAGCCATTCTTGACTCACAAACATTTGCTTCAAAGGGTTCAAAGAAGTAATAACACTTTGCAACGTTAAGAAAATCGTTGCAAACCTTGTGACTACAAGTCTAACCAACTCCTTCCCATGGGTGTATTCTCTCATCAAGCAGAGAACCCAAGGGTGATTGTAGATATATTTTGTTATCTTTCTTGCATCCTCTACAATCAGTCTCACCCAATCCAATTTTCCTATGTCCTCCAAAAGAAAATCAAGGACATGCGCTGCACAAGGAGACCAAAAAAGTGTGCTATACTTCTCTTGGAGGATCCTACCCGCTGCCACATATGTTGTTGCATTGTCAGTTATGATTTGCACCACATCATCAATCCCCACCTCCATCGCAGCTTGCTCTAACATTAGAGCCAAAGTTTCAGCAGTCTTTCCCTTATCCGAGGCATCCAAGGATTTCATAAAGACCACTTGATCCTTGCAAGGAACCAAAAAATTGATGATGGTACGGTTTCTTCAGTCCATCCATCCATCTGAAAGTATGGTGCGGCCAAATTCTTTCCATTGTTCTCTTTGGTCTTCTACCACATCTCTGGCTCCAGAAACATCTTTGAGCAACCTATAAGCATGAAGTAAAATTAACGTTAAGTACACAATTTTGATTAAAAAAAACTTGCATTCAACAAAAATAAGTAAAATGTAAAATTGTAAATTACTAAATAGTAAACTGTAAAACATTTAAAAATTAAAACAAGTGAACTAACCTCCCACTCAAGTCTGCAGGAGTAGGCGCCTTGTAGCCCTTTCCCGCCATAGTAATTCCTGTCACAAAATTCAGCCAATAGGGACTTGCAACATTGAAGGGGATGTTGTTAAAAAACCAAAAATCGGCACATTGAATGTCAACTTGCCGATGCACATCATTGTTCCACCCAGTACCCTCCAGTGATGGTTGTGCTCCAGGTGTGTTTATGTGCACAAAAAATTATCTATAGAAGATGTGTGTGGAGGTGGTCTACTAGAACCAGCGGAAGTTGAGGGGATGGTAGGTTTGCAGATTCGTGGGCCACGAAGAGAGCCCACTATGCCCTCAAGTTCTTCTTCGTCAAGGTTGGATGGGATACCTGGTCACAACCCACATTATTTCATTATGATCATTGTAAAGCAAAATCCAAACTAATAATGGTGATTAGAAAATAATAAATGATTCTTAAAAAGGAATTAGTGTGAGTCTGTGAGATACCTTGCGATTCAGAAATGGCTGCCCTCATGGTGATTTTTGCCCTTTCCCTTTGTAACTTTTTCTCTTCTTGGGCAGCGAGCAAGGCATTCATCTATCTCTTTATTTCATTTGTAGTTTTGTCAAAAACCCTTGTGTCATGCTTTTTGATCCCATCAAGGTGGTACTTCAAATGAGATATGACTCCACTATTTAGTTTTTTACATTTTATGCATATCACGATATTATATTCAGGTCTTTCAAAATCGTATGCCCATGCCTTGTCTCTAGCCCCTTTAGGGCGCATGCCTACATATCCAGATGGACATGCATCTACTAAGGCACTGGCAAACCCTGCAGCTGACCCAGTTGTAGAGCTATCCCTATTTGCCATTTTAATGATGAATCAACAACCTACACATGTCACATACAAATTGAAAAGACACAAATTTAGAAATTTAATAAACAAATTTAAAAACAAACTAAATTAGTTTAAAACTTTAAATTAGTTTAAACATAACTAAAACTTGAAAGAATAGAACAAAAAAAAGTGTTAGTTTATGAATTTTTTAAGAAAATATGAAATTCTTGAGAGAACTATGAAATTTTTTTGCCAAAATTGCTAAAAAATGGTGTTAGATCTTGTTCATTACACTCTAAAACGAGTTAGAGTACATTGGAAATGGTATTATAAAGTTTGTATAAACTTAGTTGTAACTAATACAAGACAAAATGATTTTTGAAAAAAAAGAATCTTGAAAACTTACTTGTGAATCCAAATCTGCTTGAAAAATCTCTTCGAATCCGCTTCAAATCCACAAGAAATCGTTATTGAAGGTTTCAAATGACCTTCTTTCTCCTCCAAAACCTATCTCTCCTCTCCAAATGTTCTCAGCCAAAAAAAAAAATGTTTTGCCCTTTTGCTGGGCGTGCGCATATAATTGTGCACGCACACGATAAGTTACCAACTTGTTGCGATAAGTTGGCAACTTATCAGCGCGCGAAAATAATGTAGTTTATCGGCTGGCATAAAATGTCATGATAAGTTAAAATATTGTATATATATTTGCGATATTTTAATCTATGATTCATACTGTATATTTTCCCTATGTTCTAATGGCACTAGAAGCCGACATAATCTACAGCAAGTAATTGTAATTGCATCCACGTTGGCAGTCGACTTGGTGAGTCGTGTCTCATATACGGGAAGAGACACGACCCACGCATAGGGTAGTATAAGGTGGATATGTAGTGGAAAACATGGGGGGGAATAAGAGAATGAGTAGGAAATTAGGAAATATATTTGATACTGATCGTATACGTCAGAAAGACAACGAACAAGAGAAAGTATAATTTAAATTATCTTGGTAGCCTTCTAAGCATACACTACAAGAGAAAATATTGAGATTATCATTATCAGAGAATATAATCTATTCTAGTCAGCATAAAAAGACAACTACAATTAGGGGAGACAACAAATATTACAGGAATGACACATATTATGAATATTAGAATGTAGTTCACGAGGGCATACGTCCATACCCAAAATATCAGAGCTACTAAATTATAATATTGGGTTCAAAGGAATTGATCGGTTTCTATTTCTGGCCCACTAACTTCCCTACTCCAGCCTGTAACAAGGATCAAAACTATTAATGTCTGACTACCAGAAGATTACGATCTTGGGGCTCAATATTGGAAGACTCACTCATGATCAGACCAACCCATATTTATCTAATATACAAGTATCATTAAAAATAATTGTAGAATGGTCCAAATATATATATATCAATAAGAGCCTCCTTATGTCTAACAAGAATTACAATCATCGACAAACATCATTGACGGAATAAATATTAATAGATGAGGATATTGTTAACTATGGGACCAGTCATTGTGAACGAGGATGATATCTTTGATAGCTATTTATTGTCGAGAGGCATCATGAGGGAATAGACAAAGGAATCAACCTTTAGAATCGGGTGGTAGCTCATGTGGGCATGGATATTGAAAATATTCTAGTGATTTTTTTGTTGTAGTCATTCCTATGCCAGACGTTGAAGAGATCACCAAGGTTAGGGACTAGTCATCAATGACCCATCAAGATGACTAATTGCTATAATCATTAAGGTTGGCATATAGCTTTGTCTGAAGGTATGGAAGGTTATAGGATGATGTGGAGCATTAAGGGAACTGATTATCTGAGTCATCAAATTTGAGAGAGTAGTATTATCGATAAACTATTCTGTAAATATATACAAATATAACTTTCTAGAAAACACCATCACACTTTGATTATAAGGGGATCAATTAATGTGAATTATAATGAGAATTCTGTTGGTATTTTCAGATTTTCACCAAGGAATATATTCAATCTAGAGATCTAACACAACTAAGCATAGGGTATGAATAAATAAACAAGAAGGAAGATAATACCCGGATTGTAACTCGGAGATCCATCCTTGGAATCTAATCCTTCATATTCTTCTAGATCTGCCCTTATTGTTCATCTAGGGTTGCTTTAGATCTGCCTTTAATTTACTCCAGTTCTGCCCTAAATCGCTGCTCCTAGGGCTGCTACAAATTTGCCCATCTCTGCTGCAAATTCGGTTTGCCCTAGGTTTGCTCCAAATTTGGTTTGCCCTAGGTCTGCTCCAAATTCGGTTTGCCCTAGGTCTGCTCCAATTCGGTTTGCCCTAGGTCTACTCCAAATTTGCTGCTACCTCCATAAATTCTCTGCTGCCTTCATAATTCGCAAATCAGATCTTGGGGAGAGAAGACACATTATGTTTTTTTGGTGCTCTCTTGCTCTCAAAATCGATTCCTATATATATGAGAATATAATCAAAATAGTCATCCTCGAGGAGGGCCGACTTGTCCAAATAATGGACCCTTTTTAATTATAAATCACAATATATATTAAATACTTTTTATTTTATAACAATACTATTATCATTATAAAATCGGTAGTTTAGGGTGTTAATTAATAATAAATAATTATTAATTCTGCAGTCCAAGTTTGATCTAAGCCGACAGGCTATAAATATTAACACTCCCCCTTAGACTGGAGGGTAAGATCAAACCATAGATCCCATCTATACCAGGACACACCCTTAACTATCACCCTTGATAGTGAGAACAAAAACATAATCATCTCAGATACCCTATCCAAAGATATCATAGATTCCAAGTCTATGAAGGTAGATCCTATCTACCATAAGTCCAAGTCTATATAAAAATTTGGCTCAAAACCGTTATCCTCCGAATGAGTGGATGGATTAGATCCACAAGAATATCAAGTCCATGATATTCATGATAACATTGGATTGCTAAATTCTTCAATATATAGAAACATCAAGTCCATGATGTAACCATCAAATTTTTGGATAACTAAATCCATGAGTCACCAAGACTCAAGAGATGTCAAATCCATGACATCATATCAACATCAAGTACATGATGTTTTACTATCCAGATGTGGATTTTTCAGATCCACGAGTCCCATGACTCAAGAATTTAGAATATCAACTCTATGATAGTCATGGTATCATCAAGTCCATGATGTTACCAAATACTCAATTGTGGATCCCTGATCCATGAGTCTCCAAGACTCAAATGATATCAACTCCATGATATCCAGAGCATTGGTCTCACGATTATCAAGTCCATGATATTCACCAAGTGCTTAGAGCAATGGTCTTTTGACATCAAATCCATGATGTCTCACCGATTATTGGGAGTAATGGACTTTTGACATCAAATCCATGATGTCTCACCAATTACTTGGAGTAATGGACTTTTGACATTCAATGATGTCTCACCAATTACTTGGAGTAATGGACTTTTGACATCCAATGATGTCTCACCAATTACTTGGAGTAATGGACTTTTGACATTCAATGATGTCTCACCAATTACTAGGTGTAATGGTCTTTTGACATCCAATGATGTCTCACCCATTACTTAGCAATGGATCCCTGATCCATGCAAATGCGGACCCCTGATCCGCAAGTCTCTTGGACTCAAAGAACATCAAATGATATTCTTCAATTCATAAGAATAACTTAGCCAAAAACATAAGTATATCCAAATGAATAATAATATGAAACCTACAAGTATAAGATTAAGCAATATGATTATAAGTCATTAGCCATAATCAGTAAATGAAAGAGAGTATGACCCATTCATACATAATATTAAAGTATGCTTCACAAGCTATACAAAAGATGTATGCCCCATACAACCAGCATAATTTATCCAGCATTTGTGCATAAGAATAATCACATAAGTCTTCTTCACCTAAAGATAACCAACATCTAACCAGATGTAATATAGTTCTCTCAAAAGATATGCCTATGCCAAAGTAAGAATGTTCCAACATTCATGCACCTATGCATAAGGAAAACAGTAAGTCAACTGTAACAAAGAGTAAAGAAGATATACAAATCAATGTCAACATGTTCCTATGCTAACATAAACCAAGAGATGTATTTACAACATGCATCCATAAAATATGCTCCCATGTATACAACAACCATAAAATATGCAAGCTGTTATATACAGAGCACATACCTATATTCATCCACTAATGTATGCATATATGTCAATGTAAGACCAGTTATACTAACAATTAGCTGTGAATGATCTCATAACAGCATTAGATATAATACGTGACATAGAGTAAGGTATGTTCCTCTATATGTTCCTCTATCCAAGCTAAACAGACATTCCAATCAGCTATGAATGTTTCACACATACAATCATAAGCTATGCCAATGGGGAATGTTCCTACTCATATAGAAGAGAGAGGTTTATACCAGGTGTAAGTGAGCCCATAATAAAACTCCCCCTTAAGCTTAGATTCCATCTATATCAGATATATCAAATAGCTAATTCAATCAGCTATATATGAAGAATCATAAAACATCTCAGTTATGACAATGTTAATTGCGGAGTTGCAATATACTAATGAAAGGTGTGCTGCTTACACATGACTATGAGTGTCTTCATATAAGATCCATATGCCAATGCAAAACTGATGCAAGGTATGTTCTCACATAAGGCATACATAAACTAGTTAATGTTTCCATACGCTAAGCACAATAAAGGTATGCTGCAACAAAATGTGAAGAATGTTCTTTATTCAATTAATAGCAAATAATCAGCATGACACTATCCAACCATACTCATATAGGAAGGGAGATAAAAACACAACACTAGGTGTAAGTGATTTACTTCCTTATACACGCCATGCACTAAGGTGGGATGATATACACCCTCTAGATCAAGATTTGTAATCCCTATCAGCTTCTTAGGTTCATTTACAAAGTTTTAGATACATTCATGATCCAATAAGGAAAGGTAATTTGAAATGCAAGAATTGTACTTGACACAACCTAGAGTTTCTATCCATTTGTTTCCAGCCAATGAGAACCATAGAAGGCAACCAATGATTACAATTTTTCAGACCAAACCCTAGATCCTTAGTTGTATTCCTAAATCTGAAAAGATCTTTACTCAACCGTAGCTCTGATACCATGTTGGTATTTTCAGATTTTCACCAAGGAATATATTCAATCTAGAGATCTAACACAACTAAGCATAGGGTATGAATAAATAAACAAGAAGAAGGAAGATAATACCCGGATTGTAACTCAGAGATCCATCCTTGGAATCTGATCTTTCATATTTTTCTAGATCTGCCCTTATTGTTCATCTAGAGTTGCTTTAGATCTGCCTTTAATTTACTCCAGTTCTGCCCTAAATCGCTGCTTCTAGGGCTGCTACAAATTTGCCCATCTCTGCTGCAAATTCGGTTTGCCCTAGGTCTGCTCCAAATTCGGTTTGCCCTAGGTCTGCTCCAATTTGGTTTGCCCAGTCTGCTCCAAATTTGCTGCTACCTCCATAAATTCTCTACTGCCTTCATAATTCACAAATTAGATCTTGGGGAGAGAAGACACATTATGTTTTTTTGGTGCTCTCTTGCTCTCAAAATCGATTCCTATATATATGAGAATATAATCAAAATAGTCATCCTCAAGGAGGGCCGACTTGTCCAAATAATGGACCCTTTTTAATTATAAATCACAATATATATTAAATACTTTTTACTTTATAACAATACTATTATCATTATAAAATCAGCAGTTTAGGGTGTTAATTAATAATAAATAATTATTAATTCTGCAGTCCAAGTTTGATCTAACCCAACAGGCTATAAATATTAACAAATTCAAGGTAAGGTAGTCATCGGGTTCCCAATGTAATCATACAGGGGACATTACAATCCATGTCATGTGGAACAATTGTCTCTTGTTCATCTACAGAGACTTGGGCAAGTTGTGCAACCGTAACATCTAAATCAGCCCACTCAGGGACTAGATCCCAATCCTTGTCACACCCTCACAGTAGTTCACTTTCTTATGTGACAATAGGCGAAGGTTGGAGTGTATGAAAACCAAATCCTTTTCTTTTTTGACACCCAAACAATTGTACTTAACCAAGTGGATGGAGTATGTACTCCAATTCCACTGAAATGAAGAACTTGCAACATGTTGAGTTAGCATACAACATTTACATTTAGTATCTAATTTCAATATGATAGCATCATTGATCAAATGAAAAATGATAAAATAAAAATATAAAAAAAGATACATACTTGGGAGAGAACTTTAATTGCAAGAGGCTGCAAGAAAGTAAGTGTTGACCATTTACATACCACGATTCATCAACATCCATCCTATATTGAGCATGAAGAGCAGTAGTGTCATGATATTTGGTAGATGCAAATTGGGAAAACTTGGTGAAGACAATATTTCAAGTTTCATCATCATCATATATCTTTGTAAATGCAGCCTTGTAACCAGCAGCAATGTCTGCATCTCTATATGGTGCCACCCTGTTTGGTTGTGAAACCATCTCTTGGCTATAAAACCATGGCAACAAAGCATATGCCAAGGGATGTAAGGGGGTGGTCATCTTGTTCCAACAGTCAATAACAATTTTTTCCACAACTTTGAAAAATGTATCTATATGTTCCTTGCCCACTATTATTGTTTTTATGTGCTCCACTACGTTGTCCATGCCATCATAAATTTCACCCAAACATGGGCGATCAGTATCAACAAACCTAATCATGCTCATGATAGGCCCGGTGAATTTCAAAACATATTCCGCGCGATCCCACCATTCATCATCAAGGATCAATGCTTTTACTTTTTGGGCTCTTTCTATGTTTGATTGCCTCCATACACTCCACAAAGTGTTGATAACCATAGCTCAAGGGCTCTCGCACCTTCACAAGTCGTCTTAAGACAATTGTGTGAGATACAAATCATGTTTCAGCAACCTATGATGGCATAAAACATATATGTCATATATCAAGTTCAACTATAAAAAATTTTAAAATTAACAATTGAAAACTAAAAAATAAAATATAAAAACAAACTTAAATTACCTTCAACAACTCCAATGCAGAGAAGGTCCTGAATATGGCTTGTGTCATGTGATGATTAGTCACAAGCATTTGTATCTCGTCAGCCTCCATGTAAATTTTATTGACCCATTCAATTTGAGTGCCAATCTTTTGCAAGATTAAATTGACTGAGTGGACTGTACATGGTGTCCAAAAACTGTCATTATATGTGGCCTCCACTATAGCCCCAGCTTCCCTCCAATTTATAGCAATGTCCTTTATGACTTGGACAATATTTGCAGCCCCCACTATCTCAATCGATTCCATGAGGATATTGGCAATGAAACTTGCATCTTTCACTTGCCCCTCACAATCCACTGCCTTCAAGAACATTGCCCCTTTAGTTGATACTGCTATAACATTGATCAAAGGCCTATTCTTGCAATCTTTCCATCCATCAGAAATGATGGACACCCCTGTTTCCACCCATGTATCGTTGACCACTCTCAATTGTGTCTCTACCAAGGCTTTCTCCTTCGCCAATAAGGTGGTTCGCACCTTTTCATACCCAAGAATAACATAATCAGGAGGTGATTTGCAAAGGGTAGTCACCATCTCCCACCAATAAGGTGATCTAACAAGTTTGAATGGAAGCTCATTCACATATATGCAACAAGCAATACTTTGATTAACCTCTCTAATTTCATTTTTGAAGGTCACATCCAATGGACCTCTTTTCCGTGGAACATTTTGTGGTTCAGAAGGTGGTGGCATTGGCAAGAAAGGATGTGGGCCAGCAGATTTCACCAAGCCACTAGGAGGTCTCCTTGAGCTTGTTTGGGCAAGGGATGGAGAAGTTACTATCTTTCCTTTATTGCTTCTCCTATTAGCTTCCTCTTGTTCTGTAGCATATTGTAGGATTAAATGAGTTGGTAGCCCGTTCCCATCTTCCCCCATACAAGGTTTGATTCCTTTTACAGTGTTTCACTTGATAGTATGAGCTTGAATACTCTACGTTGCAATGACTACACTGCCAAATATAACTCCCACCACCAGACACTTCATTAATCACTGTTGTGGAACGCCAAAGTGGTGAAGCTACATCAATTTTAAAAGGGTTTGCCTTGGCAACTGAACTAGGGCTTCCACTTCCACTTCTAGCCTTTCTATCTGACATAGAATAAATAACCTAAAATGGAAAAGAAAAATCTACACATTATTGCAAAAAAATTAGCACTATAACTCATTAGTATGCATACAAGTATAAAAAATATTCAAAACTTCTTAAAAAACTTTTTAAAAAACTTGATTTTTTAAAAAAAATCTTGAAAAATTCATTAAAAACTTGAACAAAATGAAGATTCACTCACCTTTGACCACTAAAGTTTCCTTCTCTGACAATTCTTAAGTCTTTGATGCGGGTCTTAGTCCTCCATAGTGTTCACCTTCGAAGAAAAATGCTATAGTTGTAAAACAAAGCAAAAATGGTTAAAAATGCTTCAGTGATGAATGAATGATCATCAAATGACCAAATGAATGCTTTTTGGTCAAAAATAGGGTTTTAGATGCTTGTTAGATTTTTAAAAAATAAAAAATGGCATATGGGGCCTGTTTTTGCGCACCCACAGCCTTGGGTGCCCATGAATTCCTTTGGATGCCCGATCGGAATCCGGGAGGAATCAATACCAACATCACACTAGAATCAGGATTCAGGCCTATATTTAGGGATTTGGTAACTTAGATTTTAGGTACACCTGAGTTGGCCTAATGGTGGAAAGGTCACAAAATCAAATCCTGCAGAGGGTAGGGTATGTACACCTTGTTTGTAACACAATTTTACGCCTCTTGCATGGAGTACAAGGCTGTCAGGTATTACTGTAAGCCATTTGTAGACTCAAAAACAGATCACCCGATATCATGGACTATAAAAAGGATCTTTTTCATTTCCATTTCTAATTCATTGTGGATAAGAAGAAACCTTAGCAGGTGAAATTTAGGTGTCCATTGTAATGTAGCATCACAAATTCTATTCTACAGGATTTCAAAGTCTAAACGTCTCACAATTCTACTTCATCACCCATAACTTAGTCTCTAATGACTCCAGTATCTGATCTACTGATATTGGAGTCACACAATTACGGTTCAACTTTGGCAGTTGAGTGTTTTTCTTCATCTGAAGTGTCAAATAGTGATGAACTGGAAGAATATGGCAGAAGAAGTCTCCATTGAAGTCTGGGTGCAATCTGAGGTGAGGAAGATTACTTGAAGAGTTAAGACATTTTCTCCCACATTTGATGTTGTACATTGTAAATCTAAGAGGTCTAAGTTTCCTGTTTGGCCTATTTAGTTTTTGTTGTAAGTGAAATCAAACCTTGATGCATGATGCTATTTGTATTTAGCTTTGGTATCTTATAGATTTCCATGAACATGCTGTTGAATATGTCAAATCCATTCAACAAATTTTGTAGCTTTTTATGTTCTTTTTTGCACATGGAGAGAGTTTTGCATAGAGGCTAAATGTGCAGCTATGCTGATTAGGGGCAATGGTTGGAACCTAAGCCATGCCTGAAAGGGGATGATTCCTATTAAGCCATGGAGGGGTTCAGTTGGAGTTATGTTAAATGTATGGCACACACTTATCCCACATGTATGAATGTTTTGAACTAAGTTACCCTGGTTCACTCCTAGACCCCTCCAAACCAGCCTGGGTTCGAGCTAGTACTTGGTTCTGGTCTGGTTCACCTGTGGGTTTGCCCAAGGTTCGAACCCAGGCAGGCTGGTTCGTCTGAGCCGAACCCAGGTTGAACCAGGGCAAACCTAGGCAGACCAAGTGCGAACCAGGTACATTTCCACTGAGAAACATTCTATAATTTTGTGCGAAAAACAATTATTAGAGAATTTGAATAAGATCTTTAACATTACAACTCAAAATCTGTTGAAGTTCAGATATTTATTACATCAAATTAAACTAGCCCTCATGATTTCTTCCAGTGAAATTGCTATATCCAATTGCTGATAATGACCCCTCTCCGATTAATTGGAAGCTCTCTATAGTGATAAATCATATTTAAACATTAAACAATATATTCAATAGGTGAAGGGAGTTGCCAGCTACTTTTTAACATTTTATGATTTTTCAAGTAGGATGTTAATTAATAATTACAAACAAACAAGCTCTTTGTATAGTGAAAAAGTAATAAGCATTTGAGGACATGGAAAGCGAGAATGTTATTGATGCAGCTGATCCCATTGGCATTGGCACTGTTTTTGAATCAACTAATGCCTTTGATGATCAAGAAGAAGAAGAAGAAGAAGAATAGATAATCTATTAGATGATTGAAACTTAGTATAAAGTTTCAATTGTTGAAAGTGAAAACAATGATAATTGAACTCAATATTATTATTTTAATATTTTGATGTTGATATGATGCTATGATTACAAGTTTATGGTGTTTTTTTGTTGTTTTTATGATACTATGTAACATTCTAATTTTAACTCATGCTTCTAGGCTTCATATATATATATATATATATATATATATATATATATATATATATATATATATATATATATATATATATATATATATATATATATATATATATATATATATATATATATAATTTTAAAAATTTTACACGTTTCTTCGAACCCAAACCCTTACCCCTTTTCAAAATTTTGTCGAACTTGCGAACCAGTTCTTTGTACCAGAACTTAGAACCGAACTCGAACCGGTAACTTAGGTTTTGAACGATACATCCTAAGCAGGTCTACAAGAATGTGATTGATTACCTGTTTTTATGGAGGGAAGCCAATCAACTTAGTCTGTTTGGCGTAGTTCATGAACTAGAAGTAGAGAGAGGGCGAAACAATCTCTAAAATTTGCTACCTTTGTCTAACACAATCTGCAGTAGTAAAAAATGAGCCCTGATTTTTTGT
This sequence comes from Chamaecyparis obtusa, assembly GCA_027943335.1. NCBI lineage: Eukaryota > Viridiplantae > Streptophyta > Pinopsida > Cupressales > Cupressaceae > Chamaecyparis > Chamaecyparis obtusa. The sequence continues at coordinate 149,934 of BSBK01005114.1, forward strand.
AACTAGAGCTTAGCATTGCCTAATGCTAATATGCCCTTCTTTTAAGACGTCAGAATCTCCATCTCAGGAAACCTGTCAATCACCACACACAATCTTGACCGTGCTTGGTTGTAGATTAGATGAATTTCATTGAGATGGACTGCAAAGGCCCCAAATTCATATGTTTGGCAATGGTACATGTGGTGCATGTCTTGACTTCATTCTGCATCTTCTGGTGGTAGAAATATGTTTGTAGTATTGCATAGTCTTCTCTGCCCTGAAATGATCCATACTACTTGACTGAAATGTACCTCTTAGTCCTTTTATTGTTCTTCTAATGAAACATAGAGATTTCCCAAATAACGTAAATGTCTATCCTGGAGCTGAAAGTCAGAATACTATTTACTTGCAACTGATGTCCAATATGCATACGCAAAATTAGGATTACCATCATATTGTTGGAACCAACATGCAGCATCATGTCCGTAAGAGACTGTTGATGACAATGCTGTAATTGGAGGATGGTTTACAGTTGAGATAATCAACAACCTGATTAGCAATCTCTTTTTTGTGCCTTATACTGAGATGGAATCGCTGCAGGTAACTGGACCACTTACGGCAGTCATTCTGCATTTTACTTTGAGTTCACATGAATTGCAGAAGTTTGTGATCTATGTGAATGATTGTGATCTATTTGAATGATTGTTTTTCCCCCACAATGTGTTGCTTCAGTTGTTGACATTCTTGGACAATGGCATAGATCATCCCTAAGTGATTCACATGGCAAACCAATTTTATAGCACCTGCATCTGTGGCATATTAAAAAACAAACTAGGCCCCTGGTTTCCATTTCTAACTTCAAGTTGAATTTTTAATATGTGACACCTCAACTGGGACTAGAAAGCATACCCCATTTTTTCTGTTATGACATAACCTGATCAGCTTATCTATAGCTGGGAAGATGGCAACTGATGAAAAAGTTTATGCTTGTTGGAAATTCATTTTGACCTTCTTGCAAGTAACATTCTAATCCTTTCAGGGTGTGAGTAGCATCAAGATCCTAAACTCATGGCCAGTTTCATTATTTATTCGGGCTCTGTCTTTTAATTAATTTGTTCGATTTCCTTGTATAAGAGATTCAAGCTTGGAGCTTTTGAATTTTGAATTGTAGTTAAAGATTTGAGAGCTGTTTCAAGGTAGAATTTCTTGCCTTTAATTGGGTTCATAGTGGAATGAATGAAAGATTTTTTTAATGTCCACGAGGCCTAAGCAGCCTATGGGACCCCTAAGTAGCACATACCCCAGAATAGGGTGCCAAGAGCTTAAGCACTTTGTAACTTCTTTAAATCTGCTCTTCTACAATGAATTTTGATCACTAGGTTTGCTGTTCTGTCTAGCAGTTTTTCATCAAATAAAGTACTTAAGTTGCCCGCTTTTAAAATATCCACATAGCTGGAATGGATGTCATTGTATGCTGGGCATTCCTTGAAGAAATGTCGCTTTGTCTATACCACTCCCCTGTTGCAGAATAAGCATATCCTTTTTCCCATTCTTCCTTAGGTAACATCCATCTACCTGTTTCACACCTCAAATGGTGAGAACTAATCCGAAGTTGGGCTATAAGCATTTTTTTGCTCCATTTAATATTTGCTCTCCATTCAGCATTTTTGGAAGACCAATAAAGTAAAATTTCACAATGTGTGTCTTCGCAAAAACTGTTGCTCGAGAGTGTGCTGTAACGCACAAGAATATCTACTACTAGTATATTCATTATGCTTCTTTTCTTAGGATAATTAGATCAAGCTACTTGCACATCTTTGAGTTGATTGGCCAAAGGTATTATTTTGTATTCAAAGAGTAGTTTTGGCCAAAAGTTTTAGTACACATTAATCCTAGAGCATTTTTTATGTGCCTTATCTTGTGTATGAGGATGTAATTACCATTAAGCAACTAAGGATGAAAATTACCATTAAGAAACTAAGTGCAAAATAACACTTGCTTATAATGTTTACAGAACATTGTATGAAACTATATAGAAAATAGCTACAACTTCCATGAAATGCAAGCTTTATTACAAAATTATATCCTCTACTTATAAATCTAATCCTTGCAATATCTAGTTAGATTGATGGCATAAATTATTATAAATTGCCACTAAAAACTTACATTTAACAATTGCTGACTCCAAAAGCTCATCGAGTTAAAAATAAGCTTTTGGATAGGTGGCTTTGAATGAAAATTTTCTCTGATCATGTCAAATTTTGAGATTTTGAAAACCTTCATTAAGAGAACCCTAATTGGAATGATAATTGAACTGTATGCAATTTTTAAAGAATAACCAAGTGTTCAAAGATGTTGAACTGAAAATCATTCCCCCAAACTCTAGACATTGAAATTTTGTAAACCAATTTTTTAAAATTTTAAATGAAAGTAAAGTCCTCACCAAAAGAATGAAAATTGCTCAACTACAAAGCAAATTATTGCTGATATTTGATGTTGTTGATGGATGAAATATGAGTGACACTGTATTGATATGTGTAAAATTTTACTTAGATTTTAGTTGAAATAAAGACTGTTAAAATACTAACTCAAATTTGAAATCTCCATGGCATGAACGCTACTATAACAGGAAGTTTTGTGAATGATCAATGATGATACTTTGAAAAATAGATAGCTCATGATGATAGACTACTGATGTAAATAATGGATCTATTGATTTGAATTTTGCTAAAACCCTTTGCTATAGGCTATTGAAGCCATAGTTTGAAGACTCAAACACAGACTCAACTCGACAGCCTAAAATTTTGACTCGGACTCGAGACTTATTACAGACTTGGCAAAAACTCAGCTGCAAAAAAACCCTCATAATTACACAAATTAAAGATGTTAATGCATTTAGAGAACATAAAAGTCCGATTTGACTATCAATTTGTCATAATTCCAGCATTACACTTCATATTATCCTCTAGCTCTCAAAAACTGAAATTTCATAGTTTCAAAGTCAAACAATACATTGTAATATAATTATTTACATATGATGATATGCCAAAATGAATTAAAAAACCAAATACAATCTAAATCTTCATCTTTCCCAGCCCACAAGTAACTTAATTTTTCAAACCTTGAACTAAAAGGTAAGTTAGTATCAAAATGATGATATATTGTTTCTTCAAAAGTGTCTTCATTTTCCTCCATTGCATCTGATTTTCTGCTTCTATTTGATGATTTGATCAACTTTGAGCTCTTAAGATTTCTATTCTCAAATTGTCTTCTTGCTATGTTGATGCTTCACTAGATCAAATGGGTGAATAAGAGCAAAAAATGACCCCAAAAAGTTGAAATTTCACTTTAAAAACTATGGCTGTAATGTTCAAGCGCCAAACAAAAGAGACTGAGCTCAAGACTCAAGAGTCTAAGCTCAACACTCTAGAATTTGAGCCTAAGACTCTTGAGAGTTTTGGAGTAGGGTCTCTCCAAGACTCAACAAGACTTGATGCGTGAGTTTGGTCGACTCGGGTTGGCCAGTTGAGGGATCGAGGAGTTTGCAGAGTCTTGCAAAGTACTATGAGAGCCTTCAAACTATGATTGAAACAATGGAGTTTTTTTGTTTTTGTTTCTTCTTTGCAATTTGCTTTTTTTTGTTGTAATTGTTGCAACTGGCTATAATTATTTTTTCTGTACATTGGGATTTGCTCTATGAACTACTCTTTTCATGGTTCTATTATAGTTAGGAAAATAATGGATGAGAAGTCTCCTTTAATCACAACTTTCCCAAATTAAGTGCCAAAGTGTCCTAAAAATATGATTGTCAATTGTTTGTTTAAATCTAATCAAAAGAAGTGTTTTTGATAGTTTTACAAGACTTGTTGAGACTTGGCAAGTCCCAAGTCGAGCAAGCCTAGTCAACATGGAACAAAAAATAGGGAAATGGAAAGAAAAACTTAAAACCTATTCACTTAAAATGAACTCTAACACTTTAAAAGCACACTCGTTTCATGTGCAAGCAAATGGAGCAAAAATCATACCTATAGAAGAAAAAACAAGCACACAAGTTGAGCAACAAACATTGATTGATTAAATTTCGGTAGATTTTTAGCAGCCCTTTGGAATCTAAAGGAGCCTATGAAGAATTTAAAGCAGCCCATCATTGATTTGATGTAGCCCACCATCGATTTGAAGCAAATATGAAGAGTGAATTTTGTATTTTGAATATTTTAAAAAAATTATGTCATCTGTTTAAATTTTAAAAAATACGTTCATGAAACAAAGAAAAAATATTAGCTATTTTTAATCTCTTTCTATGAATAAATCATAGCTATTTTTGTAATTTTTATCTATTTATAATTGTAAACCTTGTCTATTATTACTTTTTTCACCTAATTTTTTAATCTTAATTGAACAAGAAACTATAAATGTTAATTTATGTTTTATTGTTGTATACTTTATATTTATAAATTTCTCTGATTCCAACCACAATTAGAAAGGACCATAGTTACCCCACCCATTAGGGATGGCAAGACGGCAGCGGTTGGGGGGTCCCTATATATACTATATACTATACATATAGTACTTAATGTTAGTTATGAAAAGATGTATAAGACTATTAAGAAGTAAACTACTAAATAGAAAAATTGCAAATGCTAAATACTAAATATTTGAACATTGAACATTGAACATTGAATATCGAATTACTAATTAGAAATTAGAATACTAAATAAATTTGTCGAATTGGTGAATGGAAGATTTCTATTACATTAAAAATATCATAAAGATGATTACGATGAGTAGCATGATATCAAAACAAGTACAAACTATCAAAATGTAGTGAAGGGATGCCTCTAATGATCCCTCAAGGCAAACTCCTCATCACTGGAACTCAATAAAGTGAGTATAAAAACATCAACTTGATTCGACGCAATTTCCCCATTAATTTCTTATTTTGTTTTTAAGTTCAAAAGTGGAGATATGGGGGCGATGCCCCTTGTGAGGTCCCAGGGCAAGGCCCAAAGCGCACTCCCTATCGCGATATAGAATGTTGCCAAGCACATTTTCCCTCTTGCGTGCCCTTTGGATTCTTTAGTTTTGAAGCATTTTTCTCCCAAAATTGATGCGTTTGAACTCCCTTGGAAATGCAACATTTTTAATGTTTTTAAGTGCAAATCGAATGGAGCCCAAAATTAAATTAGAAAACATGCAATTTTTTAAAACTTTTTTAAAATTTGTTGGCCGCTATGGAATGCCCAGATGTCCCCGGAATAGTCGAGGGACCCCTTTGCGTCCTGCTCGCCATTCTGAGAACGTCCAGATGTGCCCGCATTTTGTCGGCGAATGGGCGGCGATGTGGAAAACTCGGGAACGTTGTCCCCATGTCCCGAGAACGTTGTCCCCATGTCTCGGGAATGAGGGGGTCTAGGGTTGGGGACACATCCCCGGGTTTCATTGGAAAGAACCCTTGTTGGAAACATACCATCTTTGGGTCAAAGAAAGGGGAGGTAATTTGTATATATTGCAAGACAAAAATGCTTGTGGGAGGCATTAAGCAATTGAAATATCATTTTGCACAAATAGCATGTTGAGATGCTAAAGTGTGCACGAAAGCGTTTCCTAAAGTTGTGCATGAGGTACAAAGCCAATTAGAGACTTTTGAACAACAAAAGGAATTAAAAAAGAGTCAAAGAGAAAAGATGGTAGCCATTCATGGAGACTCTTTTTTGATTCCTCTATGTTTTGGACCTTTGAGTGGTGGTTGTAGTGTTGGGCCTAGAGTTCATGGATTTAAATTAGATTCATATATTGTACAATACTAGTCCAGGTTTCCAAGCATCATTTGAGAGCACAAATCGGAATAAGGACAAGCATGATGCGACAAGAAGTGCAATCAGGGATGTGATTTTATTATATCATTTCATTTCATGTGACTATGTAATTAATTATTATTTTTGTTCAAAATATATTGGATGATTTCTTTTTTTCTTGAAATTTTGAATTAAGGGGTTTATAATATATATAACTTAAATTCCAAATTTTATATAATGATTTTGTTTATTTTATTTTCTTTAAGTCTCCTTATTGGCAAAATATGGTAGATTTTATTGTTTCTAGGGTGTGGTTCAAAACCCCTAATGATGAGAAAATAAAGGGCTCCATTTTGTCTCAAATGTAGGCCAATGTGAATACTGCAAGTAATGAACAACTTGAGATATGGAGGAGAAAGGATTGCATCGTCATGACCAATGGTTGGAAAGATAGGAGAAATAGAATAGTGCTGAATCTTATTTGTCCTTCCTCAAGTGATTGTACTTCTTAAAATCTATTGATGCTTTAGGAAATATAAAAAATGCACATTCCTTTCTAAGGTTTTCAAGAGAGTCTGGGTTAATTATACAAATAATTAACAAATAATTATACATAATGAAACAAATTTATATTACAAGTTAATTTCTCATGGATGGGCATCCATCTTTATTCTAGATTCCTTGTGCTACTCATTTTTTTGACCTCATTTTGGAGGATCTTGGCAAAATCCCATGGATCAAAGTATGTGTGGATCATGGTAAAAGTATTTTCAAATACATATACAACCATGCTTGAATCCTCAACCTAATGAGGAAGTATGTAGACAAGGAGGACTTGGCTAGTCTTAGAATAACTTGCTTTGCAACAAAGTTTCTAATGTTGCAATCTATTACCCTCAATTGTGGAATTTCAGCTACCCCTTGTAAAGTTTAAGTATTTGATCATTTGTCACTTTGTCTAAAAATAACCCTCATAATTTTGCTAAGTTCTAGCTTATATTCAGTCTTTTCTCGATTTCCTTAACCTAGTCGGCGATTTCACAAGTTCATGAACCGCCCAACCACCTAACTTGTCTTTAAGTGTGTTCCTTTGTTGTTGGTCATGTGTAGTGATAAACCCTTTATAGTCGGCCAATTGGGTAATATTTGAACCCACACACCATTCACTAGTCACGGTTCAAAAGTTCAAGAAATCGCCAACTTCTTGACTCAATGGGGTTCCGACAACCTAAAGTGTGACCTTTTTGAAGAGTTGGCAGGTACAACTCATTAATAATTGATTAGGTGGTGGAAGACATGGGAATGTATTGGCACAATTTTTGAAGGAGAATTATGGTACTCTTCGCTGCGAAAATTAAATAAAATCAATGTTTCTTAAAAAAGGTGGCATCGTTTCCAAATTCATTTTCATCTTGAAGAGTCACCAAAGAAGGCTTCGAGCTTCAACAATGGAGGAAAATTCACAGAGGTGTCCAGAAAAAGGTTAGATTTGAAGATTTATTCCTCTCCATTGTCTTTTAATTTAGAAGAAAAGTTTCTTTAAAAGACCGGTTAGTGCAATAGTTTCAGGGTTTCTCTCATGAGCCTGTGTAGTGAACTTTCTCTGAGGGTGTTGCAAACTTATCCATTGACTGCCAGAATTGCGGAGGCTTTTGCTAATTATTTACCATTTTTGAAACCCTAATTCATAATTTCTTTAATGTCACCCACTATAGAAGATAACTTAGATGGTATAAGGGATACAAAAATGGGTGATGTAAGTCTCCATGGAATTCTCAGAAGAATGCAGCAATGGTCTATTTCTCCTATTGGGAGGAAAATTGTTGAGAGTGACCTTGTTAATGCTGGAAGCTTCTCACCTACTATTCCATGTCTCAAGTTAGTCGTTTCCTATGCTAACCATTACCACCCTAACTCACAAGTGAATTGAGCATCTAATGGCTTTGTGATTGTGAGGATTGATCCAGAGGTTGTCTCACGAGTACTGAAGCTACCTGACAAAGAGCAATTTTGTAATGTCCCCATTTTTCAAGCTCTTGGGATTAGCCTATCATGTGACCCTCGTAGGCTAATGAGGATGGACAAAGGGTCTCTTTCAGTGGGCATCTACTTCAGGATTCAGTATGCTTTGGTTTGGTTTTCGTTTGGCGTCATTTGGACTTCATTTGCTATAGTTTTGCCACGTTTACTATTTATAGTAAGTCTGATGTTGATTGAGAAGGACCCTTTCTATTTTTGGAAAGTGCATTTGGTCACATGGGGAAATAATAGGTGTGACTCTTGTTTCAGACGGCATATTAAAAGGATAAGTATTTTGGGATTTATTATTATTTTGGTGGCCAAATTATTATTAAATCATTAAATGGCTTATTATAAAGTTATAATTTCACTTAAGTTGAGGGTTGAGTCATCATGGGAAGGGGCCATTTATTTAATTAATTCATAGAAGCCTAAGCCAAGGTATTAATTTAAAGTATTGGAGTAAATGAATTATTAAAAGGAAAAGTATATCCTTTTATCCCACATTGATAAGAATTGTGTTTGAGCTCTCACAAGAAAGAATAAAAAGGGACTTGAGAGCTCATTCTAAGATATCTATTGTTCATTTGATAAAAATTGGTTGTGAAGAAGATGGCTAGGGTTTGAGGACTGATTCCTCTCTTTTAGCAATTTGAATCATCACTGATTGATGGTGAATTTTGCAAACTGAATTCTGAAAATTTATTCTGATTCTGTGAATGCAAATTTGGTGCTGTTGTATACCAAATTTGAAGAGAATTATTAAATTGCTACTGTTACAGAGGTATACAAAATTCTGGTTCAATTTTTTCAGAATATCTCATGTTCTTGGAAGGCTGTTGTATCTTCCTTTGCTGCAAAATACATCTGGAGGCCACGAACTTTCACCTGATGGCTGCGAATTTATTTAGAGAAGCTGCATTTTTTCTTTGGCAGCCTGCGACTTCTTCTTGGAATGCTGCATTTTAAATCTGGGAGGCTACGTGGCAAATAAGAAGGGCTGCATTTCATTACAGGCAGCTGCGATTTATACTTGGGAGGCTGCTAATTATTTTCTGAGGATTGCAAGGCTGCATAATGGCTGCGTACCATTTCTCATTGGCTGAGAAACATTTTCAGCTTGCCACATTTCATGATAAGGTGTCAATTTGTATTTATTTATTGAAAAGTTGATTAGACAATTTGCAAATTAATAAATTTGGTCTTTCTTGGTGAAGTTTTGAAATTAGAATAAATTGTTATTTATTATTATTCAATTCTGGAGAAATTCAAAAGGTCAAATATTATCAAAACAAAACAAACTTGCAAGCAAATCCAGAAATAAATATTATCTTCAGCAAAGAGCTAGGCAGGCTCTTTACAGTGGTATCAGAGCATTTTTCCTGCCATCCTGTGGGGTCTGGATTCATTTATATTCTGAAATTATTTTTTTTTAAAGTGATCAGCACTTCCACTTTCCCTAGCTATGGATAAATACAGGAGGCCCAGTTCTGGAAGTCGCCAAAGCAGTATGGGAAAAAGAGAGGAATTAAATGCTTTAGTAGAATGTATGGAGAGACTTAGATTGCATCAGTAGAGATTGGCAGAGAGTTTGTCGGATCCAGTGACAGTAGACAAGGCAGCGAGATATATGGTCTCTGCCTTTAGAAGGCCGACATCGAGTTTGCAAGGGAGAAGGCTGGAGTTTTCTCCGACAAGTGTCCATGATGCTGATGTTCCTATATCTAGTACAGCACATGCTATTCCTATCCACAATGCTGATGATGGATTTATTTCATAGGAACCAGTGGATGTTTCAGTACCATTGGTTGATAGCAGCGCTGAGCATCAACAGGTTGAGGCTCCTAGAGCAGTCACTATGGATTGTACAGAGGCAGCTGATGTTGTAGTTATCACTGAGTGTTCAGACTCTTCCGTAGAGAGAGTAGTTATTGGAGATTTTTATGTCAGTTGTAGTAATGTTGCTCCAGTTCTGGAGGCAATTACTTCCTCAGATGGGACCGATGCATGTATGGAGTCTCCCAGTGGTGATGTTGGTGATTTGGGTACCACAGTGGAGTCAGTTGATGACAGTTCATGCTACAGCATTATTGGTGCACAGCCTGATGTTGAGTCATGTGTGCAGAGTCAGGTGTCAGCAGTTGAGATTTCAGCAAGAGATGTGGGAGCTAATAGTATAGACACATCTGATGACACTTTTGAGGATGTTGTGAGCTGCATTGGAGATGACACCCCCTATGAGATGTTGGGTGATGACTGCGAGGAGCATATGAGCTCTGACAACTCAGAGGTTTATGATAGCAGTTGCAGTGTGGGATCAGTACAGGAGACAGTGGTTTTTTCCTGTGTTGAGGATGTGAGCATGGAGCTTTCTAGAGATGACACTCGTGATGGGAGTGTTGCAGTTGATTTGGGCAACGTAGTTTCATGCCACAGTATTGTTGATTCACATGACGACATTGAGTCTTGTATGCAGCCGGAGTTAGTGGAGGACTTGCGAATAGATGATGTAGACACTAGCATCACATATATTTCCGATGTTGAGAGCAAGGATGATGAGTGCTGTAGTGTTTTTGGTTTTCTATATCTGACTTTGGGTGTAGATTTAGTGTTGTCATATGGTGGTGGTGGGTTCCAGGATTCTGTGTTACAGGGACTCACAAATAAGGATAGGGAAGCTTATGAGTGGCAGGAGTTTGTTACAACCAGAGCTTCCACTTTTAGAGAGGGGGTTACTTCTTCGGTAACTCTTGAGGATGATTCGTCCTGCAGCGGGACATGTTTGATTTATCAGATCTTGGGGGAGGACTCTGAGTTGTTATTGAGTGAGGATGGATCCCAGGATTTGGATTGTCAGGCGGTTGCAGAGGACGAGGTATCAGGAGATGGTGTTGAGTTGGTTTCAACAGCAGCTTCCTCAGAAGTAGATGAGGACAAGTCTGATGCCTGTACTCTGTTTGTAGATGTGTACTCGGATGAAAGTACACAGAGATACGGTGATCTTGAGGGGAGTTTGTTGGATGCAGCTTCCACTCATAGTGAGGATAGCACAGTAGAGGTTGTTCATAGGAGGCCTGTTGTGCAGAGTCATCATGTGACTAGCCAGTTGCGAGTTGATGAGAGAGATATTACTTCTACTCTCGAGCATTTTGATGCCACTTGTCAGTTGTTGGTTGTTAATGGTTGGGGTACTCCTATGACAGATGATCACAGTGGTGGTTACCTTTCCTTGACAGAGATGCTTTCCTTGCGGGAGGCTGTCAGGATCTTGAGACAGAACTATTTACAGTTGGTAGCCAACCGAGATCACCTAGTTGAGTGGGGGAGTACAGCATACGAGGCGTTGATGGACAGAGAAGAGGAGGTGAGTGAGGGGGAGTACAGCATACGAGGCGTTGATGGACAGAGAAGAGGAGGTGAGTGAGCTTACTCAGGAGCTCACGGTGACTACTGAGGCTTTAGAGGGCACTCAGCGGACTCTTCAGGAGTCACGGATCCAGTTAGAGGAGGTGACCATGGAGTTGGAGCATTTGCGGTCCACACCAGCCCCAGACCCAGTTCGTTTGCACATTGAGGTGGTTAGTGGTGAGTTTGCTTCTACGATTGGGGATACGCGACATGATGATGTGGCAGACACATTTGTTCAGGATGTGGGTGCACTAGGTACGGATGAGTTGGCAATGCCACATTTTCAGAGGAATCAGCTATGGATTGCGGGGGAGCAAGTTGACGCTTCCACGTATAATTTCTACTGCACCGAGTCATTCATCGAGTATTTACTTGAGAGTGCAGATGTGCGAGAGCATTCATACAAAGTGTCTGAGGGTACTCTCATCCGAGGCTCTTGTGCTATTCGGAGGTTGGTAGGGAAGATTGTGGAGACTCTACGATGCTTCCCCATAGGGATTTCGAGGTTGGGTTTGCTGAGAGGGTTGCTCGGGATCCTAACCAGCCTGCGGTTATGAGGAGTCAGAGATTGGAGCCATCTCATGATTCCCAGTTGGGTAGTGATGAGCCATTGACGGAGATTGGGGCTTTCTACCGGCATTATACGGTGGGGTATGCTCATCATTTTTCTTTTGACCCAGAGGTAGAAGGTTTGATTTCACCCAGGTGTAGACCGGCTCCAGTTTCTTACCATCCATTATGGGATGGATTAGCGCCATCTTTTGCAGATGGAATTGGCAGTTGCGAGTTAGATTACTTGCAGTATCCACACACCCAGGACAGTTAATCAGAGATTAGAGATGGTAACAGTGATTCAGACACATTTGGTCATTGTCTTCTTCTTAGTGCAGTTGGGTGTGAGGGTCGGTTAGATAGGAACTCGAGTTTTGACAGAGTTGATGTTTTAGTTGGGTTGAGTTCTGTTGGGTTGTTTCCTGCATCCGCATCTACAGTTGGTCTATAGATGATGTTGTCAGTGGTGTCAATTGTTTGGGTGTTGAGTGCAGTTTCTCAGTTGCTGATTTTTGTACTATTGATGCAGATGATTTCTTCACAGGAGTATGGTGAGGATTGGGACATTACTCATGACCACCCTTGGGATCCGGGTGGATTGTGATGTTGCTTGTTTTTCCTGATTGCTTGAGAACAAGCAATCTTGGGGAGGGAGGACTGTAATGTCCCCATTTTTCAGGCTCTTGGGATTAGCCTATCATGTGACCCTTGTAGGCTAATGAGGATGGACAGAGGGTCTCTTTCAGTGGGCATCTACTTCAGGATTTAGGGGTTTGGCTTTCGTTTGGCATCATTCGGACTTCATTTGCTATAGTTTTGCCATGTTTACTATTTATAGTAAGTCTGATGTTGATTGAGAAGGACCCTTTCTATTTTTGGAAAGTGCATTTGGTCACATGGGGAAATAATAGGTGTGACTCCTGTTTCAGACGACATATTAAAAGGATAAGTATTTTGGGAGTTATTATTATTTTGGTGGCCAAATTATTGTTAAATCATTAAATGGCTTATGATAAAGTTATAATTTAACTTTATAATTTCACTTAAGTTGAGGGTTGAGTCATCATGGGAAGGGGCCATTTATTTAATTAATTCATGGAAGCCTAAGCCAAGGTATTAATTTAAAGTATTGGAGTAAATGAATTATTAAAAGGAAAAGTATATCTTTTTATCCCACATTGGTAAGAATTGTGTTTGAGCTCTCACAAGAAAGAATAAAAAGGGACTCAAGAGCTCATTCTGAGATATCTATTGTTCATTTGATAAAAATTGGTTGTGAAGAAGATGGCTAGGGTTTGAGGACTTATTCCTCTCTTTTAGCAATTTGAATCATCACTAATTGATGGCGAATTTTGCAAACTGAATTCAGGAAATTTATCTGATTCTGTGGATGCAAATTTGGTGCTGTTGTATACCAAATTTGAAGAGAATTATTAAATTGCTGCTATTACAGAGGTATACAAAATTCTGGTTCAATTTTTTCAGAATATCTCATGTTCTTGGAAGGCTGTTGTATCTTCCTTTGCTGCAAAATACATCTGGAGGCCATGATCTTTCACCTGATGGCTGCGAATTTATTTAGAGAAGCTGCATTTTTTCTTTGGCACCCTACGACTTCTTCCTGGAACGCTGCATTTTAAATCTAGGAGGCTGCGTGGCAAATAAGAAGGGCTGTGTTTCATTACAGGCAGCTGCGATTTATACTTGGGAGGCTGCTAATTATTTTCTGAGGATTGCAAGGCTGCATAATGGCTGTGTACCATTTCTCATTGGCTGAGAAACATTTTCAGCTTGCCACATTTCATGATAAGGTGCCAATTTGTATTTATTTATTGAAAAGTTGATTAGACAATTTGCAAATTAATAAATTTGGTCTTTCCTGGTGAAGTTCTGAAGTTAGAATAAATTGTTATTTATTTTTATTCAATTCTGGAGAAATTCAAAAGGTCAAATATTATCAAAACAAAACAAACTTGCAAGCAAATCTAGAAATAAATATTATCTTCAGCAAAGAGCCAGACAGGCTCTTTACAAATTTCTAGATAAGTCAATGACAAGAAAGATTGGTGCTTGAACCATATCGTCAAAGGCTGGTTGTAAATTGAAAGGAAGGGTAAATCTAGACTCCCCTCACACATTAAGAGGGATCATTTCAAAGAAGAAATTGTCATGCGGTTACCCTGCTGCATCGTGTTGTATGGAGTGTTGAATCTGATGAATTTCATTTCTGGATGTGCCATTTCATATTAATTATTTGTAGTGAGAACCATTACATTGATTCGGCCAAACTAATGAGTGACCATTTGCACGAGCAGGTGGACCATTATAAACAAAAGGCATCGTTTCATATGTGTTCTTTTTTAATCTGCATTCTTTCTAGTAAAGAGGTTGCCTTGTCTGGACTGCAAACCTTAGGTTCCCCAACTACAGACATACTTGTATTTGAGTTTTTCCCACAATTGCAAAGAATAGCAGGAATGAAGAATTTTCTCTGCATCAATGACACTTTTCTATGGGTTATGATCAAAAGAATCGAAGGGTCACCCAAGCAAAGAATCTCCTCAAAAGTTGCAGCCCTAGTAACACAATACAGCAGTTATTTTCTCCAATTTGATAAATTTTCCTATTTGAGAATAGGGGATTATAAAGATGCCCCATTGAAATTACCAAGATATGTTTTTGATTACCTAGTGTTCCTCGAAGTTCGTTGATAGATGGCAAAGGTAATTGTTAAATGTGTTGACATGAAAAAGAAAGGATATTCATTTCCTATTTCTCTTGATGAGTTCTTGTGTAAAAGTAATGAAGCTACATAAGTGCAGAAAAGATTTTGCCAAGATTCAATTTCCAATCCTATCACCAAGACCACACTTTGATAGCAAGAGCTTTGTCAGAACCAATGTCCATGGAGGAAGTGTATACAAGCATCAACCATAATTGGAAGATTACTGGGAGGACTGTGCAGATGAGAGAGAAGTTCAAAAGAGGGATTGGATGAGATTGACAGTGGATCAGATTAGAGCTTTTAATCTACCATTACCAATTTCTGAAGATTGGATAGATGATGGCTCCAAAATAATTGGAGCATACTAGAACATTGCCCTCAACTCTCTCTCTCAATTCCAATGGTATGACAAAGAGGTCACAAAAATTAAGGACATGACATCATGTGTGATAGAAAGGACAAAAAGATGGGTTGAAAAGAAAAAAAAGAACATGTCGATTCTTCAACAAAGGGGACTCCAAGCAATGAGCAAAATACATCCTAGAGCCTCAACATCTCAGACTCCAACTAGCTCAAGCTCCACTGCTCAAAGAGTCAATTCTGAGTCTGAAGGAGATGGGGAGCAGCTTGAGGACAATAGGAGGTTGAAGGCCATCTATGAAGAGGGTGCACCAACATCATTCAAAGAAAAATAAGACCAAGGAACTAATGTTCGCGTTCCCCAGTAACTAAAAAATTGTCAACTTGTACTACCACTAACCTAGACAACGATTCCCTTATCTTCAACCAAATTGGTGAAGATAGTATTTCAAATTCTCTATTTGATAGTTTTGATTTCCATACTTGGCAAATTTGTGCCATTTGATTTTGCCCTTGTGCCACCTAATAATGCAATTGCTAATGTCAATCCTAGCTCCTCTGTAATTACTTCCCCTCTCTAGTTGAAAAAGGTTGTGTATAAAAAGAAAAGGTATACCCCAATGATGGATATTGAAGTTGACAACAGTAGCTAAGTTGCTACAGGATACACCTAAGCCCAAGAAGGCCAAAAGAATGTCAAGTATGGTTGCTGACCTGGCTTCTGGTCACATAATTCAGGAAGTTGCAGATCCTATTGGAGATAAAAATGAACATGAAATCACAGAACAAGACTTCAATTTGAGTAAAGTTGATATGGGCCCTGCAACTCTTGAAGGTGATATATATCATGCAAAAATTTTGGTGAGCATGTTATCAAAAAGGGTTAAGACTGAAGAACAAATGAATGTGAACCTACAGAAGTAGGTAAATATTTTGACCTCTTTCATTCAGTCTGTTCTACAAATAAATGATCAACCAATTGACCAAGGTCCTAGTATTCTCATAGAAGGGTTAGACCCCAGTAAGCTGAAACATATCAAGAGATGTCAATCTGTCACCAAGGCAATTGATAAATGGACAAGTAAGCTTATGGTTGATGGGATATTGTATAGTGAACAATTATGAAAAATTTTATCCAAATGTCAGAGAAGATGAAGACTGTAAATGGTGATTTGCGAAACATCAAGAAAGAAAAGAACAATTTGACATTAGTGTTCAAAGAGTTACAAGAAATTGTAAAAATGCATTCAGTTGTTTTAAATTTTAATTGTTGAAGAAATCATCAATGATCTGAAGGAGGATGTTACCGTAGTATGGGCAGATATGTTAGAATGGAGCTTCCCATGCTTGAAGAACTAGACACTGAGATAAGGCTAGCCTTGGGGCAATTCTGTTCTGATTTGAAGGATTTAAAAACAAACTTTAAAATTCTGGGAGTAAATATCTTTGAAGAAGTTGAAGAAAAATTGTGCAAAAGTGTTGATGTGGCACAAAGTTTCAGAACAAAGCTTGATGGAGAGCTGTCCATAGAGAAAGTGAGCAAAAAAGCATTAGAAACATTGGAAAACAAAGCATTCTATCTTTGCTCTTTCAAAAATGATGTTAACAATACACGCTCGAAGTTAGTAGAAGCAAATCGAAGATGAACAAGCATAGGCTAAGGGTCAACATTACCAACAACCCAAACCCCAAGTTGCTAGCACCAATCATTTCCATGTATAGAGCATACAAGGCGAGGGTTCAAGGGCAAACACACAGGAGGTGTGGCAAAATGAAGCAGCAGAGGAGGCACTGCAAGGAGAACAATGAGCAGGGGATGAGGAGGCAATCCTCCTTAATTAGTTTTATTTCCATGTTATTTCAATGATTTCATTTCATGTTTGAAATTGAAAACTATAGGCTTTGGAGGGGCATCTCTTTTATTTTTAAAAGACTTTTAAGTTCCTCTTTAAAACAATCATCCTCAAGAGCGTGTTATTTCAAGGACAATATCTTAGAACTTAGCTATATTTTCTGAATGAATGGGTAAGAACGTGACTTTTTGGATGCTTTAAGGTTTTATTAGATATTAATGCAAGTTATCTTAATGCAATTTCTAAGATCGTAAACTTTATGCTATGGTTGATGAACAGTTTGTTCGAATGTTGATTATGCCACTTTTTAAATAACTCTCTGATATCTATTGGATGGTCTAAACTTTAAAATATTACTTATGCGCATTTTTGTGGATGATTTGTCTTTGAACAAGTGGTGCAGTGATATTTTTAATGCTATAAACTTCATTGGTGTGTGTAGATTCTTTGCATTCTATTACGTTATAAATTATGTTTTGATCATTACCTTTTTACAACTATCTAGTTAAAAGTTCCACCTTTTTCTGCTTTTTGGTTAAAAGCATACGTGGTTACATCTGAGTTGGTGTAAAATATCATTACATCTGACTCGATAGTTAGTTTCATTTGTCATTTGTGTGGGCATGAGAATATAGAGTTAAGTGACAAATTTGTAACTAATAGAATCTTTTCTTTAGTCAAACGTTGCTTTGAGGTGCATGTTTATTAATGAGTAGTGGTCTATGACTCTATATCATCATGTGCTTAGACCAATGCAAGTGTTGATGTGGTTGGTTGAGTTTTTTAGTAGCGTAACTTTTGGTTCGTATTTCCATTATATTTTTGTTCATTTTTTCATTATATTTTTTGTCCATTTTTTACACTGTTAATATCTAATAATAATTGTAGTTTACAATGCCTTTAGTTGTTCTCCTTTGAGTTGTTGATGGGGAGAAGTCCACAATTTTATATATATATAAATTGTGCCCTATATGGGCCATCATTGATGATACCTTTGGCTTCACAAGCCTTCACATGCATCTACTTATTTCTTGGATTTGGCATTCTGACTCCGTTTAGATTTCAAGTTTGATGAGGAAGTTCTAAATGGATTTTATATAGTCTTAAAGTAGACGGTATTTGATCTTCATCTTGGGTTGAAGATAATTTCTAAGATTGCGATTTATAGGCTTGCACAAAAGGATATCTCTTTGCAAGACATATGCAAGGCAACTTAATGACATTACAATGAGGTAGGTCTATTAAAGGTGCAATTTAAGATTCAATTTTTTATTTTCCTTTTTTACATTTATGTCAAAAGTCAAAGTTGGACAATTAGATTGAGTTTTTTTCTTCTCATTTTAGATGCATGGTGGGAAAGGTTTGGTGCTAAGATGTCAAAGCTTCAAAGAATTTTATTCATGTCTTGTGCCAACCATGCAACACTTTATGATGCAAGTGTAATTGGAGCATGTTTGAAAGCATACACTCCAAAAAGTACAACAGGTTGTTGGTGCGAGGGTTTAATTATCTTGTTTATGTTCATTACAACATTCACATTTGTTAGATTCAAATTTGGTCACAAACCTATCACCTATCACTCTAGAGGAGTTTGATCTATAGTTAGATTGGATCACCAAGGTTGAGGATCCTATTTTCAACAAAGAGGAGCTAACATGGGCTGATTAGGTAGATCTAGAGGCAAAGATAGTAGCATGGCAGAAGAGGAGATTAGAGCAAAGTAGACCCCTTGGATGTAGCGTCATTAATATATAGTTAGATATCATGGCCACAACATCATCAAGGACTTATCTTAGATGCACGCATAGGACTTGCCATACAACTATGGGTGTTGGGATGAGTGATGCAAGCCTCACTGAGCCATATACCTGTAGTTTTGATATTTTTTTGATCCCATGGATTTCATAATTTGTGAGTTTTTTATACACGACAATATTTATAATATATATCTAGCTAAAATCTATTTTATTCTCATGTTCTTGATGTATACTCGTGTGTGTGGTCAAAGTAGCTTGTATTTGATTAGTTTATCGTCTCTTTAAAGTTTTTTTTAATGGTACATGATACAAGTTTGAAATCCTTTAAAATCTCGACATTTCATGGTTTTTCTAATTTCTCGAGTCTTGACCAAGTCTAACTACTGAGTTTGAGTTCAGGTCAATAATCAACTTTTTGAATTTGAATTGAGTCCAAGTCTTGTAACTATGGTTTTGAGTAGATACACTATTTTATTTTAATAAAGTATCCTCTTTTACATGCTAATTGATTGTTTGTTCATAGGTGGGTGCCCCTAGCAACCTTCATCTGCCTTGCCTGTATGCCCCAAGAAATGTAAAATGAAACTTTCAATTTGCACCTTATCACAATTGCAGGCCTTTCTATTTTATTTAGATTTATTTTTGCACTTTTGGATTTCTCAAGACAAGTGTGCACCTTAACATAAGGTTTTGGACTTTTTCTTAAATCTAATAATCTCCATTCATAGGCACACACCTATGCAATAGATTTACATGTTTGTTTTGAAATGCAAATTCACTTTGTTTGAGTGCACACCAATGCACACTTAACTATGCAAAATTATCATCTTTTAAAGCCAATTCAGATGCTTTAGTTAGATGCATAGATTATGCCCTCACTCACTCTTTTGAATCTAAACGAATTTACTTTAATACAGGTTGTATCTCTTGCAGACATGCCCTAATACATAGGCTTGAATTTGCACCTTTTAGGTACACACACATTAGAATGCCACTTTGGAAAAACCCTTTTAAGGTGAACCCCAAGATAGAGAATCTTGCACTTTGAAGTTTGCCCCTTTTAGGCACATACATTTTTCCTTTATATAGTTGCATGCCTATATATGTGTTTTCAAAACTAACTTTGAATTTCATTTTTCCCTTGTTAGGTGCGCACTTGACAATTTTGATTCCAATTTTAATTGCTCATTCCCTTTGTCAAAGTGCGCACTCGACAATGCAATTTCAGACTTAGATTTGAAATTGGCTCTTTCTTACAAAGGTGTACCCTTGAAAATGGAATTTGAACTTTGAAATTTAAACCTGATGTCCGTCACAAGGGCACACCCTAGACCTCATGCCTTAACCTTTTTTTGTAGAAAAACTTTCTTTATTCTTTGCCTTTTTGAAAGCATTTGAAAGTTCTTTACATTTACCCTATATTAAGACAAACAAAGATGAGCAAAACAACATGACTAACAAGGCAAGATATTGAAATATAACCATTTGAATGAGAAAGACAAGGTTTTAGCTTTGAAAATTGACATAAAATAAAAAAATGTATGGGTACAACAATTTATACAATCCAAGCCTTCTGATGGATGCACTGCATTTATTTTTCCTTTTATTGAGGAGGATTCTTTCTGATTAAATTCTTTCAAGTGCAGTTTTACTCACTTTTTCATATATGATTGCTTTGGTCTTTTATTTTGTAGACTGCATTTGTAGTTCTTGTTTCTTTATTTGAGAATGGTTATTGGGGAATTTTAAAACTTAAATACGATGTGCTGAATTGCAGCGACAGTTATCCCTTTTAGCTTTTTAGGGATTTAAAGATTTTTTTTTTAATTTTACATTTTTAGTTTTCATGCGCCTAATAGAGCAGGCTGTCCAGTCTTGAAAAAAGGGGATGTCCCCTCCAAGTCCCCAAGTCCCTGAGATGTCAAGGATGTCCCTGACCCAGACCCTCAGGGACATGCCCCATGGAATGCTCTTATTGTTGTCTTTAGTTGATAGCTTTCCATTTTATGATGGCTGAGGTGTGGTTTGAAATACTGTGTTGAGCTCTCCATCTTGAGCTCTATTAGTATGGCTCTGTCATGACAAATACTAAGCTTTCTACTAAGTAAAAATTAATTATTTAATAAAACATATAGTTATTATATTGTTGACAAAGTAAAATTAAAATATATATTTATTTTGTTTTAACTTTTATATTTATGTGTTTTATTTCTAAAATTATTATGGTGACTATATCTTTAATTTTGTAATTTTGGTTATTCTTTAAATATAAGTCAGCTGTGTTTTGGTTTTTATATATAAATTATAAAGTCATTGAGACGTAGTGCCCTGCTACCATATAGAATGCCTCTCAGTATAACACAAGGGCAAGTTATTGAACACATGTTTTTATGAAATTTGTTCGTTGTGTGTTAGGTTCTTTGATTCAATTACATGTATATAATGGATGCATCCCTAGGATTTTGTGTGTTTAATTAGATATGCTTGGTTCAATTTGAAGTTGTTCTTCTTTGTGTGCTAGGCTCTTTGATTCAATTTCTTGTGTATAATGGATGCATCCCTAGGATTTTGTGTGTTTAACTAGATATACTTAGTTGAACTTGGAGTTGTTCTTCGTGTGCTGGTTTCTTTGATTCAATTGCATTTGTATAATGGATGCATCCCTAGGATTTTGTGCATTTAATTAGATATAATTGGTTATATTTGGAGATGTTTTTGCTTAATTTTCAATTAGGTTATTATTCTTAGCCCTTTTACCAAGTTGGTATAAAGGATTTACGAAATTGGAACAGGTGTATATTATTTATCAAGTTTTAATGACACTTGATGATCATGAGTGCACTGGTTACCTTCGTAAAATTGAATATTATAATTCAATATGAACGGATTCAATTGCATTTGTATAATGGATGCATCCCTAGGATTTTGTTCATTTAATTAGATATAATTGGTTATATTTGGAGATGTTTTTGCTTAATTTTCAATTAGGTTGATTATTCTTAACCCTTTTACCAAGTTGGTATAAAGGATTGATGAAATTGGAACAGCTGTATATTATTTATCAAGTTTTAATGATCACTTGATGATCATGAGTGCACTGGTTACCTTCGTAAAATTGAATATTATAATTCAATATGAACGGATTCAATTGCATTTGTATAATGGATGCATCCCTAGGATTTTGTGCATTTAATTAGATATAATTGGTTATATTTGGAGATGTTTTTGCTTAATTTTCAATTAGGTTGATTATTCTTAACCCTTTTACCAAGTTGGTATAAAGGATTGACGAAATTGGAACAGGTGTATATTATTTATCAAGTTTTAATGATCACTTGATGATCATGAGTGCACTGGTTACCTTCGTAAAATTGAATATTATAATTCAATATGAACGATTGATAGGGATTGAGTCTGTCCAATTCATAAGAAACATCCCAGATGTTGAAAATTGAAATTGATAAGTTCAATTTCAGGAACAATAAGGCATAGACACTGATATGAAAGGGAGACAGTTCCATGACAAATTGGACACTAGCGGATATTCAATAAAGGAACTTAATGTTCCACTATATAATTGAGACTAAAGGAAATTAAATACAGCCCTAGTGGGATGCTAGAATTCAAACCTAAGAAAGTTCAACATCTCTCACGTGCCAGTGTCTACTTTTAGATTGGTACATGCAACATAGTTACTGTTTAAAATGATCTCCACTTTGTTGAACAACTTGTCAACTAGTCATCAACCACCACACTACCGATATAATACATTTATAAACACTCGTGGAAATTTATTAATACTTATTAGTTCTTAACCAAGTTACCAGATTCTCTTGCCCAGTGCCTGGATGCAGAAGCGGAGGTGTTTGGAGGCGGAGGTGGAGTCAGATGCGTGGGGAAGCTCACAGGGAGCGTTACAGCTCCCTGTGGATGCGCCTCCAAGTGCATCCACAGGGAGCTGTAACGCTCCCTGTGAGATTCCCTTAGATTTTCCAACACAAATCACACAAACTTGGTCTTCGTAATACTGATGTCTTCTATCAACCATCGCATATAATATCGTTGCTGACCTGTTTTTAATCTTTTGACTTCTATATTATTGCCGATACACAAATCGACTTTTTTTATTTTGACTATAGGCAATGCTATTTATCTTTGAAGATAATCGCATCATATTAATACTCATATTTTGTCCACTCACCAAATGTTGGAATTATCCCTGTCCATGTTATATTCCAGTGTTATTTTTATGTATCAGTGTATTAATTTTCTGAGTGATATATTAATGAAATCCTTCACTATCATTGCTTGGTGAATTTGACATCATTGTATGTCTCCAATTGTTTGATCACTGGAACCATTACTTCTTATAACTCTTCATAAAAGAAATCAGTATACTTACAAATCGATATGTATCTCCTTAATTTGAATCCTTCCTTTTTAGCAAATCATTCTTATGCTGTCTAACATAGATTTGGCATTTAATATTTATCTTGATCAATGATGAAGTATCATACTATCAAATGATTTAATTATGTATATTTCTTGATTTTTTGTTTATATATATATATATATAAACACACCCAAATGCACCAAAAACCCCAAAAAAAAATTCACACATCCGCGTATTGGGTTCTTGTACCCACATCTGCATCGGCACCCGAATCGGGTAACTTAGGTCCTTAGTACACCTAATGATATGAAATGGTGTAGTGGTATATAATGGGAGGATGAATATTTCTTCCTATTGAAGAAGATGAAAATAATCTTTTGCTTATTTAATAATCTTTCTGCTCTTGGATGAAAGTGAAAAAAAAGGAAAAGAAATATTGTACCATATCTGGTTTATCTCTTCCATCAGTGATTCTGATGTTTATGCTGCAATTTAGAAGAGCATACAAGGATGCGTTCATTTTTTATTTGTCTTTTAGATTTTCCAGCATTATGAATCATTTCCAAACATGCAGGTCACCTCTTCCTAGCCACGTTGAAACTCCAAGAGTGTCAGGCTATCCTCCCTTGGAATATCCCTACATGTTTCCGGTGCATTTGGATACTCCTGGCATAAAGATGAACACAACTGGAGATCATTCTAGTTATCTTTCATTTGCTCCTCCCGAGGTACACTAATATCTGTATAAGACAAAGCACCATTGATGCTCTCTTTGTTATTTAAGTACTATCTGTTCAATATAGTTACTTAACTGCAATGTGCCTGGTATAGCTTTCATTTTACAGATACCAAACAGATGAACAAGGTTGGGTTGATACAATAAAATCTGCTCAATTTAAAGGAATGGTGAGAATAAGTACAATGGACTGGCTTGGCCAATCTCAGTACGTGAAAGAACCAGTGTTCTGGCCAACTCTTTCATCTGCAATATCTCAGGTAATCTTGAACTCTTGGAGATAATTGAAAACTTTGCTTGAAATGGAATTTGTTTGGGTGATAAACTAATCAAGCAATTTAAAAAGCTGTCGGTGCACAGGAACATACCTCCTATGGTTAGAACTATATTTTCTTCTGGTGGAGATATTTTTTATTATGTGCAAAACATGTGTACCCATTTTTAATGATGAATGTTCTTGGATGGTGGAGATAATTTTGTCTATGCCTTTCCCAAATTTTGAGCTTGTAGTTTGAAATTTTTCTTCGGCAGTTCATCAATCGATATGAGCTTTTGTTGAATTTCTTAAATTCTGCATGACCGCCTTACATAAGAATTTATGCCCGAAGTCATGGGAACAAGATAGCTGATCAGCTGTTTATAGTGACATTATGTATGCCTAATCTGAAAGCACTGTACATACTACGTATATACTCTCAGAATTAAATGTGGATTGTGTTTATGACAACAATCTGAACAACCTTTATGCAAACCCTTAGGGCACAAAGACTGGCATTCCAATTTGAGAACCACATGATCCCATGAAGAGTCAATGAAGTTGGAAACAAAGACTACTTTTGGAGCAGCAAAGTAGCTTACGATAATGGTTACAACTGAATTGAAGAGCTCAAAAGCTCAAGAAGGTTTTTCATTCAAGTGATTGTTCTTCAATGCCTTATTTTACTGCTTGAATATTCTGGTTGGGTCAGCCATCAACGTAGATTCCAGAAACTGCTTCCATTTCTTGTTTCTAGGATGCTACCTAGCCACCAATGAGTTCTTAGTGTTAATGTCATCAGAGACCCAACAAGTTTGTCTGGGAGGTAGATTTGGACTCTCTTTTAAATTTAGCTCAGCATATTCTCTTTATATGTTACATCTGAATTTTCACTACACCATACATTATGTTGAACACCTGAGAACTTACTCCATTACTACAAGGCCAATGGGAAATCTAAATAGAAACAAAACCTTATAACTGTGTTAAGAAATAATGGATCCAGGATAAGTGCACTTGAAATATGAAGCACTTAATATTGTGGATGATTAGAGACTAGAGTAGGGCCAAAAAGAAAACATCAAGATATCCAAATGGATGGATTAGCACCTCACATCTATACAAACCTGTTTTTATATTTATACACATTTAGAGGATTTCATAGGGGAAAACCCTATATAAAGATAAAGAAAAGGATGTAACCATTTGGAAAAGACCTAGATAGGGTAATAGTGAAGGGTATATCTAAACCTTCCAACTAGAATCAATCCCTTGGACACTTTTAGAGTCCTTGTGATATTTAACACCCATTAACTCCAGTATTTCAACAATCTTACTACCTTAACTAGGAATACAACGTTGTGCTGAACTGGGACGTGTCAGCTTCATACATAGATATAATGGCTTTGCAGAAACCTGAATAGGAAATCTGTAGTTTTAAGGTGAACAATGTTGTCGAAAGAGACAACCACAAGATGAGTGCATAGTGCGCTGTATTTTCATGATTTTCAGCATGCTTGAGGAATTTGATTGCCTTGATCTAGCTGTTTTTGTAACATTCCAACCCTTATGATAGTTGTTGGACTTAGATTCCCAAGCATTTAAGCTTTAGCGATAAGTAAGATTGGATTTTGTTTATCTTGTCATCAGATAGCTAAGAATTACCTGCACTTTGCAAGTGTGAGTGATGATCATGACATGCTTTTAGGAATTTGGTTTTAATTACTGATCGATAAATGACATATTTATCAGGTAGTTTTTTCAAAGCATGCAACCGTCAAACTTCTAGTGGCATATTGGGCTCACACTCTGAATGATACAGAGCAATATCTGCAATCTCTTCTCTACACAAATGTACTATGCTCAACATCATCATACAATAAATGTTCTGGGAAAGTGGAGATCAAGTATTATCAAGTGCCTGGTTTCAACGCAACAGGTGCAGCAACTGTGAAGGGAAATGTTTACCCTGGGTATAGTAGGGTCAACCATGGAAAATATGCAGTAAGTGATGTTCGAGCACACATTGGAACCAGCAATCTTATATGGGATTACTTTTACACTACCGCGGGAGTTAGCTTTGGTTCTTATGACCCATCCATTGTTGCACAGCTTACAAACATTTTCGATGCTGACTGGAATTCACCTTATGCTATTCGAGTCAATCCCACCACAAGTACAATATGAAGCATTCTTATTTCTTATTTCTCAAATATCATGACATGTATGAATTGATTTTTCTGGGGCAGATCTTTCAGATTCTACGATCATCAAACCACTCTGAAGGTATGAAAGGACAGAGTTGGTAGATTTGTTTTCATCTGTGGTAAATAAACAACAATAAACATATTCATCCACTTACATAATTAAGTGGGGAAATTGAATATTGTATTTTATATTTAAAATGAGCAATTTGGTGCATGGATATAGAAGTTGATAAAATTAAAAAAACAAATGGGAGTATTTATTTTCTCAAACAAATACAACTTTGAAAAAGCTTCTCTTCTTAGATTATCTCACTTATTTGATATTGTAATTGTGAATCAGCATACTCTTGTCATTTAGCTGTGGGCCCACCTTGATGGGAAGGTCTTATACAATAACATGTCGACAACATACTCGTGTTAGGTTTAGCTCATGGTCTAATCCCAATCCATCTCTATTTGCTCTCGTTGACATCAATTTTTTATACATTCATCATTAACTCGTCATTATTGCACCTTTATTCAGACATTTTTTCATAATTGGCTCCCTCCCTCAAAACTATTATTTAGCTGTAAGGTTCAGTTCTAGTTTGCTTGGATTAACATAGTTCAATTCTGAGGCACATAGGAATAGGCTTCAAATTCAAAGACTTCAATTTCAAATTAAAAGTTTCCCACTCATATCTACTATTTGTTATGAGCCCACTTAACACACGTTTGTGCTAGCATGTTGCTATGTTTTGGTATTTAAAGATAATATGTAATTGATTGAAATGCACTGAAAAATAAATCACTATAACACATTTTGATTTCTGAAAGGATAAAACAATCACATCTACATATGGGTCTCTGTAGTCAGTGAATGTATCCATGAATTGAGGCAATAATACCACATTCAACCAGCACCCTTAGATGAACAAAAACATACACATGCACATTCAATCTACTAAAAACACATAAATACTACCATTAATGTGGAATAAACACAATTATGCACACACACAATTGCAATATCAAAATACCTCTCAAGAAATACACAGCCAGGAATAAAAATCCAATAAGATTAATCTACAAAGTATAGCAATCTTTTACAATGCATGCAGGTCTTGTAATACCCAAATGTACCTATTTTGAAGTAACATGGCATGGAACAAACTAACTCTTGCTATGAACAACTATCCCAAACATAGATACAACTAGTAATGCCTTAAACATTATGAAAGTCTTTGGAGCAGTGATGCTTCATAGACTAACATTCGTTGCCTATAAAAGATAAGAGGATTACAATGCCATAAACACGGTCTTTTAAGATATCTCAATTTCTAAATCACACTCCTTTGACTCCTTAACAGGCCACCATCTCAATTATGTTTTCCCAATCCTTCAATTAGATTAGTGTCGTTAACTAACAACATTATATAATCAATCAAGTGAAAACAAACGACATTTGAAACAACCATTAAAAACTGAAGAACAATTTGCTCCATTCACTGGTCTATTGTTTGAAATAAACAAAGGTCCCCATCATGGCTATCAACATCTAGAACCCTATTGTAAAAGCACTCCACTCCAAATTATATAATCCTATTAGCTGCTCAACTTGGCAATTGCAGTACTCTATGCATACAAAAAATTGAATATATATATTAGGCCCTTCGATTTCTTTTTTCTTTTCTTGGTCTTTTTGATACTATCAAGGAGATAAAACAACCCTATGCATATGGGCAGTTGCCTACAACAACCATCCATCTAACTACCTCCATTATGCAATTCAATTGATCTTGATAGCTCTAATTTCCCACACATCTAATCAACTACAATACCATATCACCATGCACACCTCTACCGATGACACTCCTTGGAGACTAATGAATGTAGCTTTTTTTGCCAACCATCCAAGACATACAATTTCCTACCTATTACTATCCACATGAGTAAGCGACAACTCAACAATCTTTTCCACATTTGCGTTGCCTACATAAATCATGCATGTGCTCACCATGTAATATACTTGGCTCCACAATCCATCTTGGCAATTGACAATCCATGCTTGTAACTGAAAGCACTCATAACACGACTTTTTCCATAATGTCTCTCTATCCATGAGGAGAGTGATGACGCGACCTTTCCCAAGTCAATTGACCATCAAGGATCGTTCCATCAACTTCATGCTTGCTTTTGTAATGACACCAACCACAACTTTATCAACAAAGATACTATGACCATCACTTCATCGACCAATACCAAATTTTGCAGCCACTCCTAATTTGCCACAATATCTTGTTAGCAAGTCCAACCAACTTCAACCAAGCTATCAACTTAATCAACAAGCCCAAATTGACTTTTGTAGCCAAGTTATCTTCTTCATTAGCACTCTATGGACTTTGATACAATTGTCAAGTTCATCAACAATAGTTGACTTTTGTAGCAAGGAAATACATCCTGATCTAAACCACTAATCATTTTCTAAAAGTGCCTCTTTCTAGAGAGCTTTTGTTTCCCAAAAGCTCCACTATCGAAAATACCTAATGGCTTTTCTCATTTCTAATTGAACACAATTTGCCAAGTAAAAGAGCTATTTAAAATTGCACAATACACAAAGTACAGAAAAGTGCACATATCATCTATGTGATTACAAATAGTGCCCATTGGATCTTTTTTACAAATGTATGATAATAATTGATCTCCACTTTCAATGCACAAAGAGCCTAGCTACATGGAAATAATGGTGGGATGGAAACCTTGGTGCAACTTGATATATCGACATGTATTTGTAATAATAAAATGCAATGCCCTACTATCATAATAGAATAGAGAAATGTATGAATAATTTTGCTAGGCTAATTCATCTATTTCAATGTGATTGACGTCCCCTTTCTGAAACAAGATTTAATAATAAATAATATTAATAAATTTAAAATAGACAAATAAAAACTAATAAACTATAATATAATATAAAAATGCAAAGTGTTTGGAAGACCCTCATTATAGATGGGTCAAGAATGAAAGAAGAATTAGATTAACATAACCCATCTTATATAGAGAAGACATTAGTAATTATTAAGCGATCGAATATAATTACAAGCATGATATCAAGGACTGCATATATGAGCATGCTGAATATAAATCATGAAGAAAGAGTAAAGATCAATGAAAGGAAGGAATCGGCCAGATACCAATAAAGATATATATGGCCACTTCCAAACTCAAGTCATAACAATTAAGTCAAACAAGCTTATGTGTCAAAGGAGGGAACAAATAGACTAAACAAATAAAATATTGTCAACATTAAACATGTCGATATATTAAGCCAGCAAGAAGGAATACATATTGAAGACGAAGTAATATTTATCGATGTAATTCTGAAGGCAGTATACACATAATACACACCCGATGAGAAGTAAGCATGCATAAAGACAATCATCGCTCTACATATAATCAGAAGTTAAAGAATGATAATGCTAGCTTCATGAGAAAGATCAACCAAACAGAGAGGAGAATGGTGTCAAAGAAATATAGTAATTGCCATAAAGAAAAGAAGTGCAAGTGAGATATTGGATCACAAAATATACATTGCAAGAAATCAAATGAAGATAAGGAACATCTATTAATGATGGTATAAACATCATCAATGATGGTATAAACATCAGCAATGATGGACTAAACATGAAAATCGGTTAGCTAATCAAGTGATAATTCTCTCCACACCAGTCAGAATCGAAAATATTTAATTATAGAATAATCAGTAAAGGCAATATCAATCTATGATAAACTAATCAGTATATTATGAAGTGGCACTTTGTCAGCTAAAACGATTATTTCTAATCATTGATACAATTAATAACAGCAATCTATTACTTTTACCTTGAGAGGAAAATGATTAAGCAAGGAGGAAAATTGTTAGTTTCAGATCGATTATGTACACATTAATTAGTAATTGCCATAAGGTGCAATTAGCACTAAGGAAAGGTGGCGATAATAAGACATGTCCTTAAAATGTAACCTTTCATTCCAATTGCAAGGTATTAAAATACAATCAAGTTTCTTCTCAAGCGAATAAAGATCAATAGCTATCAGAAGAATCATACCAGCGAACATATCTGGGAAATAGATCATCGAATCAATCTCACTTCTTTACACAAATTGGAAATCAATAAGCAATGCTAATACTAGGGGAATCAATGAATTTCATATCAGCGAATGATTCCGTAGTCAAAACAGTTGGTGTATATCCATGTGACTAGGATGTCAACACCCATCCAATGTGAACACCTTCTCATTACATATTTTAGGGTAAAAGGAAAAAACCACCAAACAAGAGGATACATATATTATGAACAAGAGCTCTAAGTTACCAATCCATAACCAACTCCAAGAAGATTCATAAACATGAGCTTCAAATACCCAACATAGATTACATTAATAATATCCATGGTTTCTGATCTCACAAATTTGAAAAACAAAGTTAGCTCACATAACCTTCATTGCAGCCTCAAAATCTATAGAAAAAACTTTAATTCTTTCTAAATGATTCCCACAAGGTTTCCATGCTAATAAACCAAAAATAGAGGCATACCCAAAACCCTTAACCTTCAGCTTTGATACCAAATGTTGGGAAACAAACATGTTAAATATGAAAGGTTGTAAACATCAATCTCTATCCAAAAAATTAATTAAAGGATGAGATTCAAGGTTTGGATAGAAGCAACATGAAAATCTGAAACTCGTATGCAAATCTAAAATTTAAGTTGTCTTAATTGTGGAAATCTCATGACTAGATCCTTCTTCTTTGTGATGCCAAAAAATAGTTTGTTAACCATTCTTAATAAACCTATCTAATGTGAAATTATAACATAAATAAATAATGATTCACATTAGCTTAAGATAGCAAAAATATGGCATAGATTAGTAATATAACATCCACACATAATACATGACTAACATGGAGAAAACCTTGCAATAAAAAACTCAACCAAGAAGAGAGGACAAGCTTGTAGTAACAACAATAAAAGTGATTACAATACAATCACTTAAATTCTCCTATTTTCCTCCATAATAGAAACACCTATGCACATGTGAAAAACCTCCTTATGCCTCTTATCCATCGTTTGTTCCTATAGAGAAATCTACATTCAACTATTCTGATATGTTATGATACAATTTATGCCAACAATGGCATGTTTTGATTAAGTAAAAACAAGTTTTGAAAGGACCCAAAACCTTGTACAAAAAAATTCAAAAGATATAGCAATATAAGGCTCAAATACAATAGTGGAGACCACCAATACAACAGAGGGATTAACCACCAAAAAACCCCCACCAACGGACAACAATTCGCAACAAGGGACCTTACGATTTAGATTTAGAGCCACCCTTGTAGGACTGAAGATTCATATCCAAAGGAGGAACGAAAGGCTTTGGTTTCTTTCCTTTCACAGTTGTCCAACCATCCTCCAATTTGGCAGCATCATTCAACCAAACCCCTGAAGAAACAGAAGAATGGCCGACCAAAGAATCAATCCCCAACATCACATTCCCCCTAGGAGAAATCAGAAAGGGCGAACCCACAACAGTAGCAGGTTGGATTTCAACATTCTGGACAGCAGACTAGACTTCAACATTCTAGACAGCAGCAACCTCCATAGCAGAAATAGTGTGGACAGAAGAAGCAAGCAAGACAGCAGAGTCAACAGCAGACTGGACAGCCAAGTCAGCAGTCTAGACAGCATCCGACCTTGCAGAAGCACCCACTAGAACCTCCTGAGAGGATCCCGCAACCGGCACACTAACCTCTGCTAAAGATTTATTCACTGTATAATGTTCAGTAGCGACACCCGACCACCAAGAAGGCGGTCATTTCGATTTCATCTTCACGAAAGAGCACCGGACAGCCACATGGCCAGTCGAGTGACAATTCCTGCAACGGAAGGGAATACCCTCATAATCCAAAGTCTGTATCCAAGAGCCCCGCGAGGAGGCCAAGAAAATCTTCTTAGGGAGGCCCTTAGTAACATCCATCTCAACAAGGATGCGAGCAAAAGTCGAATGTAAAATATCAGAAGTATCCGAATCCACAATCTGGAAATCCCCAAGAGCATTCCCCACAAATTCCAAGACCGGATCCGGCCAAAGATGCATGGGAAGATTCGACAGCCTAACCCAAACCGAAATCTTGTTAAAGGATTCAGAGAGCGGGTTGAAATCCTTATGCCAAGGTTTGGCCATAAGGGGGAAACGGTCATCCCAGGAAAAGCTATATTCACACAAGATAGTATTCCTATCTTCAAGATTATTAAATTTAACAATGAAAAAACCCCTAACAGCTAGGTAAATCTAAACATTTTCGGATAATATTGGCTCCCACTGATTGGTAATCCAAGCATGAAGAGCAGACAAAGAAAGCCAAAACCCCCTAAATCGAAATATAGCAGCATTCGAGGAGAAAATCTCTACAGTCTCATAAATTTTATCAACAATATCATAATCTAATTGTATCTGAGTAGGCATACGCACAGACATAGGGGAAACCACCCAGGGCCTCAAAGTCCCTGAAGACCGA
Source organism: Chamaecyparis obtusa (assembly GCA_027943335.1). Lineage (NCBI taxonomy): Eukaryota > Viridiplantae > Streptophyta > Pinopsida > Cupressales > Cupressaceae > Chamaecyparis > Chamaecyparis obtusa. Next base: position 182,530 of record BSBK01005114.1, read on the forward strand.
GCAGGAGCACTCCCATGGAGGCCAGCCTCAAAGGCGGCAACATCAGCAGAGCCAAGGGCACCAGCATAGGACACTGCCGCCGCCCTGCCAACACGAGCACCAACAGAGCTAGCATGTTGTGATGCTTAAGTTGTTGTGTTATTGCTCTCATCATCAAGGTTCAAAACCCATTGGAGATGAGGTCCCCCATTTGTGGCCTTACCAGTTCATAGCTTCTGGTCAAAAGTTTTTACCCCTCTTTAAAAGAAAATGTTATGATACAATCTACACCCAAAGGGATGAATTTATAGACTAGCAAGAGCTCCAAAAGAACCAATAAAGGTTCCAAAATGAGCTTCTGCATTCATAACAAACACAACCCTTGGAATACCTCCATGAAACTCAAAAAGACAACAATTTAGATTCCAATACCTTCCCTCCAACATGGACACCTATACTTGCAAGAGAAGCATTACAACAAATAGAATAAATGGCTGGAAACAAAGAGACACATGTCACCTTTTCCATGCTCCCACTTGGAGAAGCCCATAGGTCACTCTTTTTCCACTTTCTTAAGTCATTGAATATATTATTCTATATATCCATAAGTGGGGAAAATAATATTAAACAATTGTGTTCATAACCCACTTTTCTTGCTACTAGTGGAACCCATCACCTCTTATGAATGAACTACAAATAATGGTGAGAATTAAATATTACAAATTATTTTTCCAATACATCCTAAGTGCCTTAGGATACTTTCCAAGGATGTTGGAACCATGTCATTGGATTTACAAGGTAGATGTCACCTTGATCCTAACAAATTCAAATCACCTAGAGAGTATAAAGTTATTTGCTAGAATATTGGTAAGCTTGGACACATCGATAAGGACTGCAAGGGAGAAAAGAAGAAGGAAAAGAAGTTCAATATGATTCCAATTCTCAGTTTGAGAAGGAATATGGTGATGCATTCATTGTAGTTTTGGACACTCATGCATTTAACAATGCATGGTTAATTGACTCAAGTGCATCTTTTCATATGACCTCTAATAAAGATTGGTCATCTAAATATGAAGAATTTGATGGAGGTGAGGTGTACTTGGGTGATGATTCTCATTTAGATATTATTGCTTGGGGTATAGTTGAAATCAAGTTTCTTGATGGTAAAATAAGAAGGATTAATGGTGTGTTGCATCTCCCTAGACCAAAACAAAAATTGTTATTTGTGATCAAACTAATAGATTTAGATATGCAAGTAGTCTTTTTTTATGCGGGATACAAAATGGTGAGAGGTGTTATGGTGATTGCTACAGATGCCAAAATTGACACATTATATAAGCTAGATGCATCTATAGCTAATTGTAATAGTACTTTGTGAAGCCCAAATATGTGGATACTTTGTTGGAGAAGGTGACAATTTCACCTTTGATAGATGGACATGGATTTTGGATACCTAAGGATGTTTTTTCTTCTAAAACAAGTCACTTGCAAATAAAACTATGTTATGGCACCAAAGAAGCATGGCCATATTGGAGAAAATGGTTTAAGTGCCTTGAAAACTATAAATCTTGTTGAAGGTTTGAATTATTGTAATGTTGATTTTGATTTCTGTGAGCGTTGTATTTATGGAAAGTAAAACCAGGTTAACTTTTACTCAAACTCTCACAGATATTGTGGTGTGTTGGATCTTATTTGACATTATGATGTGTTTGGTTTTGCAAATGTTCATTCTATTACAAAATCCATATATTATGTCTCATTTATTGATAAATATAGAAGAAGGACATGGGTATAATTTATAAAGAGTAAATATGAAGTTTTCAGTTGATTTAAAGAATTTAAGATAGTGGTTGAACTACAGATTGGAGAGAAAATACAATGTTTGAGGACTAATGATGGTGGTGAATTTTTCTCTAATAATTTTGATAGATTTTGTAAAGACTTTCGTATTCGTGGATAGAGGAAAAATCCATATTATCTACATAAGAATGGAGTTGCACAAAGGATGAATAGGGCACTGATGGGGAAGGATAGAAATATGTTGAGTGGTGTTGGCATAGAACAAAAGTATTGAGATGAAGCATTCAAGTTATTAGAGACATGCAAAATAATGTCACCATTGCCAATTGCCATTTCCACATTATTAGCCCACTTGACTCTCTTTTGGCGCCCTTTGCCAACCCATTTTGTAGCATGACTCGATGCAAGATCATTGTCAACTTGCAGTGCTCCCTTTTTCAACAAGGTGGGCCCTTTATATTTAAATTCCCTCCTTTGGCTAAAAATGTCTTTGCCAAACACCCTACTCACTATCATGTAACTCAACCCACCAAAGTTGGCAAACAAAGTGGTTTTTCCACGCTCTGCAGATCTGACAACATTTCCACCAATATTTATTTTAGGCATGTCTCCATCTCCTCTAGGAACAAATCAAATATTGTCATTTTCTTTCTTAGTGATTTTATCCTTTCTAACAACACTAGCATTCGTTATCTCTATATTTGTGCCTTTAATAGCCCTATTTCAATGCATGTAGACATGCCTTAAAGATTGCATATTGTAGCCATTACTACCCCTCCAAGTTGTATATGTTGGAAAATGTGTTTCGGTTGTAGAAGACCCATTTGAAATGCCATCAACATAGATAGTAGGTTCAAAGTACCTGCCACGAAGGATAAGATAACGTACAAAGGTGCATTTTTTATTTATACCAACATGTTTGATAAACATTGCACCAAAAAGCCCGATAAGAATTGCAGTCCCCTTTATTAAAAATATATTTTTTACTAGAGGAATTTATCCGATCTAGTGTTTGTATTTTCTATATCTAATACTTTCCAGCCAAAATTTGAAGTGTCAATCATAGTGCCCATCTTCTCAAGATTGTTCCAGCCATCACAGAAGGTTTTGTGAATGAAACTTAATAGGGGCCCCAATAGCCAAAAATCCATATGAGTTGAAGTTTAACTTTTGCTTTCCATCCAAATAAGGGTTCTTATATTTGGTTGAATATCATCAACTTTTGTTGCCTTCTCTATAAGAATGATTAATCTCAAAAAGTTCTAGTCCCACAATGAGTTTTCAAATGTCTCCCAAAATTTCATCCATGGACTAGAAAACTTTTGCCTCCCCTTTTATATCATCTATAATAAATTTAGAATCACCTTCAATTGTCATCACTTTAACCCCAATTGATAGGGCCAATTTAATTCCCTAGAGAAGGGTCATCCCCTCTTCTTGGTTATTGGTGTACCTATCTAAATTACTGGTATATGCTAGAACAAGTTTTCTAGTAATAGATCTGATAATACCCCCCACAACACCTTTCTACCCCCTAGTAGAACCATCAAAATTTAACTTGTACCATCTCGGGTCTGGTGGTTTCCATTTGTGTCCCTCTCCACTTCAAAAATTTAGAATTATTGTAAGTAGCACAAGCCTCGGGTAGTCCCAATTTTTTTGCTATTTTACCTTCATAGGAAGCTGAGGGGAAAGAAACACACTTCTTAGTGGTAACATCAATAGTTTGCATCAGGAGTTTGCAAAAGGATTGGGAGACAATCTCAACTGAGTTTTCTATGCCTCTAAAAATTTTGTTGTTGCTCTCTTTCCATAAGTCCCATGCCAAGTAAGGAGGGATTTGCTTCCAAAATTGTTTAATCAATAGGTTGTGACAAGGTCCCTTTCACTCTATAAGTAATTGTTGAATAGTGTTGTTTGTAACCCATTGAACCTTAAGTTTGCAGAGAACCTTATGCCCCAAGTTTTGAGTAAAGTTATAGTGGATTAAAATGTGAGGAGTCAATTGTTCCTCTTTCTTGCAAAGAGTGCATCTAATAGGTAATTGGAAACCCCTATTGCTCAAGTTTCCTTGGGTGAGTATTTTATTGTGCACAACAATACACCAAAATAAATTAATTTTTAGAATTAATTGGGGATTCCATACCTCCTTGCACCAAAATGGAGGGCTTTCATTGGCCAAGAGCATAGTATAGGTTGACTAACTAAAAAATCCCCATTAGGATTCCCGCTTCAGAAGAATTTGTTTTCTCTCATGAATAAATGGATTCAAAATTTAAGAAAAGTTTCTTGTAGTTCACTTTCCTTGTTAAGGAGATCAAGTTAGGATTGATAACACTAAGTTATATCTTTACAAGATTTCTATGGTGTCATGAAGTCTACCACCCTACTTTTAAAGAAACCACTTGTAATATTATGAAGACATTTGAAATTTGGATTTGTTACCAAGGATGCCTCTCCTATCTAAACATCCTCCTAGAATCTAATTGTTCTTCCATCACTAATCTACCATTTAAGTTCCAACTAAATCAAATTTCCCCCCTTCATAATTTTGTTTCGTATTTTACATCCTATAGGATAGAAAGCAATGCAATTATTTTTATAGAACTTTTCAGAGTTAGCTATTTTGCACACATGATTCTACACCAATATGATTATGAATTTCTAACTTCCACCTAGTTTTTGCCATCAGACCTTTGTTCATGGGAATTATCTTCCTTAAGGCTAGCCTTTCATCCTTCTTGGGTCTGCAAACTATGTCCCACTTGACCAACACAAGCCTTTTCTTCTCTTACATACCTATCCATAGGAATATTATTTATATCTTCTCCAGTTTATCAGCCATTGTGCTTGTAATTTTAAAGAGTGAGAGGAAGCAGATAGGTATACCTTGTAGGGAAGCTACGAGTAGTTGGAGTTTACTAGTACTATAGAGTAGTTTCTCTTTCTAACTAGCAAGTTTCTTTTAAAGTCTTTCAATTATGGGTTTCCAAAAGGTCCAAGACAAATGTTTAATGGTTAGGGGTAGAATAAGGTACAAAGTAGGAAGATAAACTTCTTGACATCCCAAATTCCCTTAATTTTTTTTTTATGAAGATCCTCCTCAATGTTGAAGAAATAAAGATTATTCTTCTTATAATTTATGTACTGTCTTGAAACATTACAATAGTCTTCAAGAGAGGCCTTCCAAAATTTTGCTTCCACCACTAAAGTCTTCCCAAAAATAATAGTATCACCCACAAATTGTTGAATAACACTTACAAGAGTGGTGGAAGAAACCTTTACACCAAAACAAATTCTCATGTTCACAAGGTTTAGGAAATTCCTCCCAAGGACCTCTACAAGGATAATGCAAAGATAAGGAGGGGGTCACATTGGTTTCAACCCTTTCCTTGCAACAATTTGTCCTCTTGGAATTCCATTCACTAGAATTGAAAACTTAACCATCTCAACACAATCCTATACAATACTAATCAGCCTAGTATTGAAGCACAACTTCTCCAAGACCTTGTAGAGAAAGTTACATTTTACTCTGTCATAGGCTTAGAGATATCAAGCTTGAAAACCATCCCTGAAAATTCACATTTATCTATGGAATGGATAATTTTATGTATTTTATTCATCGCATTAAGGATTTGGTGGTTTGACACAAAGCCTTTATGATCACACTTAATTATATTATCAATAAAAGGCTTGATTAATTTACCAAAACTTTGGTAAAGACTTTGTAGATGGTGTTACATAAACTAATGGGTCTAAAATTTACCAAGTCTTATTGGCCTTTGTGTCTTGGGAATCAAAGCAATATAGGTGTTGTTGAGATTTCTCAACAGTTTCCCAACTCTAAAAAATCATTAGTAGCCATAGTAACATCAAACTTTATAATTTTCCAAAATTTCTAGAAAAAGGCCAATGGCAATCCATCCAACTCTAGTGCTTTATAGGCACCCATTGAGAAAGCATCAGCTCGTACCTCCCAAAAAACTAGGGCCAAAATTTGGGCATTCTCTTTAGGGCTGAGAGTTTGGTGTAAATAATGTAGAAGTTTTTCTTCAATGACCCTATCTCTTCCCTCCTCATATATAATAACATTGTGAAAATACTCTATAGCCAGAACACCTAATTGATGGTCCTCTACAATGTTTTGATTCTGGTCATTTTTTAAGCTCTGTATCATATCCCTTCTTTTGTATCTGCTAGTAAATTTTTGGAAGAAGATCAAATTCCTTTCTCCTTCCTTCAACTATTGTATCCTTGATCTTTGTTTCCAGTATATTTCTTCCCTTCTTAGATTCTCTTTCCATATACTTTGTAGTACTTCTCCACATATTTGTTGTGAGTCTTCTCCCTTGGTCATCCTTTCCTATATTTCTTTGAGACTTGTCTCAATTTCTTTTCTTTGAGTAAAAATATCACCAAAGGTCAATTTATTTCATCCTCTAAGATTTTTCCTGATTAACTCTAGCTTTCAGGTAACCCAAAACATAGTAGTGCCTTGAACTGGGATACTCCACCATTATTTGATACAATTCCTAAGATTTGGGTGTGAGGACCACATTTTCTCATATCTGTAGGGGGTTGCTCCTTGAATATATTTGGTATTCCATCTAAAGAGCATCAGGAAATGATCAAAGACCATTCTTGGAAGGGCCACGAGAGACACATTGTAACCAAAGTCCCAATGCATCAAGACTAAAAATCTATCCAGTCTCACCTAGATAAGAATTACCTTTCCCATTATTCAACCAAGTTAAAGGTTGGACGGTAAGTATAATGTCAAGAAGACCCATTATGTTGATGAAATCCACAAGGTTAGTCATATTATTAGAGGTATAAACCACTCCTCCCAATTTCTTGAAGGGGAAAAGAGATGTATTAAAATCACTTGCAACCATCCATAAGGAGCCCTAGTTGACCAATATCCTATTAGAAATCTCCCACCATACCACTTTTCTACCAATATGAGTATTGGGAGCATAAACATTGATCAAATTCCAAACATAATCCCCCAAAATAAAGAATACAACCAAATAATTTGGTGTAAAGGAAATCAAGTTTCCCCTTATTTTCTTAGGGTTCCACATTGTGACCATTACTCTTCAAGCTCCAATTGCTTCATTGATGACATAGGTTGAGCCCGACCAAATATAATCAACAATACTATTGAAGGTTTGAGCATTTATCTTCACTTCTTGTCACAAGAGAATCTCAATTCTATTGTCTTGGATACAACTCTTTAGAGAATATTGTTTTTGAGAACTGTTCAAACCCCTCATATTCCATGAGAGGCTTCTCATTTATTATTTTTGGGTTTTTCCTCAAGGGTCTTCAGTCTCCCACTAGAAAATTCCCTTATAACTTCTTCACACTTTTAAAACCTGACAGAAGAATGACTAGTCCCCTTAACAACAACCTCTTTCATCATCATACACCTTTAAGAATATTAGTGGTCCATAATCCATTACAGTTTATGTCAATGTTTCTAGTTGATATTGTGTTTAATTTGTGTATATCAACATTTCAAATCACACTCTATGATCACTCATTAGGATATAAAAGCAAGAAACATAATGATCAAGGAGATGAATCACAAATTGTGATTTGAAACATTGATATACAAAATTAAACACAATCTCAACCAGAAACATTGGCATCAATCATACTCCTTATTTTTCTTTTTTGATTTGTCCTTTCTTCTTCCATCAAATGTAGCAAATGGACATTTGTGGATGTGAGGGCCCAATTGGTTCTGAGATCTCTTGCTCTCTGATAGGAGTTACATTCAACATTAGTTTGTTGTTAAACACCATTGGAGACTCACCCTACATCTTTGGTTGTGTGTCTCCTTCCTCCCGACCATTCATCCATTTGTCATATTGGAGTTGATAGTCTTTAAAGGTATGTCTATAATCTCCTCTGAAATGGTAGTCTTCAAAACTATCTCCCCTAAAGCTTCATTAGCCTTTTCTTTCGTCGTTAACTTTTCTTTTTCTGGATTGCAATTGAACACCTTCAAAGGGAATACTTACACATCCATTGATTGAGGGGTTGTCATGGTTATCAACTCTCGAGATTCATTAGCTTTTTCTTCCAACAATCTGTCTTGGGTGTGAGAGCTAGAATCAAGAGGAGGTTGTTTATCCAAAGGGGTCTTGCACTCTAAAATCACATGTCACATTTTAGCACATATTTGACAAAAGATCGTGGCATTTTCATGGACTAATGCTTGAGTTATCTTTCTTGATTTTGACTATAAAACAATAAAATTCGAAAGGGTCTTATGAATAGCAATATTAATACAAAAATGTACAAAAACTAACCCAGTTTTAGTCTTTGATATTGTTTATGTAGTCACATATTGTCAAAAAGTTTTCCTGATCTATCTAAATATTTATTCATCCTAGAGCTCCAGTGGTAATTCTAGCATTCTGACTCACATAGGGGCTATCATGTTCAAATCCACTTCCATGTCAAAACTCGATCTCCATTTGCAAAGGGAAACATAATGTTTCGCATATGCCCAATAGCTTGTGATAATCTCTCACATATCCTCTTCTGAGATTAACTTAAACATGAAGAGACCACACAACACTCCCTTGTAATCTCCATTTTGTGGCAATCCATTCCTGAACCATGTTGGTTGAAGGCGTGAAAGAAAATAACTTTCCCACAAGAGCCTCATTCCATGATGCCACAACATGATCAACCAACATGTTTGGGAGTGAGCTTGAAACCATCATTATTTTGTAGGTATTTCATGAAAAACTCTAGCACCACTATTTTTTATTCTTTCCCTAGCAGAGCTTTCTTCCAACTGATTTTAGTCCCAAGGCTAGAAAGTAGAGCCCTTGTGTCCAGGTGTGCATTACTCAAATATGAGCAAGATACCTTTGATGGTCCCAACCGATGCTGAGAGGGGAGGGGTGAATCAACACCCACTAAACTTAAAAACCAATCTGACGTAATATAACTAAAATTGTTAAACCAAACAGATTCAATCACAAAAATAGCTATCACAAAATCAAAGCAATAGATAACACCAGATGTATCACGTGGAAACCCAAATCAGGAGAAAACCACAACGTGAAGGAACCTCACAAATTTTGCACTCTTCTAAAGTGCAACCTATTAGGAGCCTTCCCTATTAAAGGATTACAAATGCACTGTTAAATGCGACCTAGTTAAGGGATTTAAGAAATAAGGCATGTTAAAGCTTGTCTTGTTAGAGGACTTAGAACATCTACACAAATGTCACCCGGTTAAGGGATTTAATACAAGGGCCATGTTAATGTCCACCCAAATATTGGGATTTTGCAATTGCAATTGTCAAAGAGCAATAAAGGGTTTGATCTTCTTGAAATGGCTTTATTGAGCCTGATAAGATCGTTGTGCTTCTCACTTGAGAGTCATCATCAGTCACCACAGGTATGCTCTCCACCAATTGTTGTGCTTCATTGCACACTCTTCTCTTCTTCTTTTCACCTTTTTGTAGCTTCTCTCAGCATACAGGTTCACTCTTTTTCTTTTGGCAGAATGAAGGCAAACAATATTCTCCACAGGCTGAAGAATATATAGTCTTCTTTCCCTTTCTGCTTTTTACATGCATGAACTTCACAGAGATCTCCATTGGATCGATCACCTAGTTGAGTCTCAGTTCATTATGGAAACATCAGATGCATGCCATGTTCTTTTTTCTGCTTTATAAAGGAAATGATAGATGTGTGTCACATGTTTTCCTTTACTTGAGATTTCTCCATGTTTTAATGCCATAATCTTCAGCATTAAAACCTTCATTGCGCCTTGCACCAATCTTCTTTAAAACACAAAGTCGTCTGGATTTTGTGCAACAAATCCCAATCAAAGAGTCACACAAGTATTTATCGATTGTGACTTTTCCATGTTCATCAATCTCAATGATATCTCACTGATCGGTTTATATCCTTAGTGTACATGTCAAAGCCATCACCTGTCACTCCTCCTTTCCCTGTCTATACCAGTTTGATTCCTTGGCTCCGGTTATACACTTTATCAGTTATTGTTCTGAATGCTTGATTACCAGTTGCTCCTTCCTTGGTTATCGGTTTCTCTGATGATCAGTTAGAGATTTATCAGTCACAAATACAGTACCTCTTCTTGTTCACTATGTGTCACCGATCTCCTAACTAGTCTCTCTTGTACTTATTATTGTCAACTATTCATGTTGTTCCTAATTGAACAATGTTTGCATCCCTAGACATCAATGACAACACCTCTTTGCCATGTATCGATTACATCCTTACCGGTTAATGCCAACAACCTTTACGATCAGAGGGCCTTTACCCTGTATAGGATGGAGCAATGCCTTATTGGGTGGCTCCCTTGGCTGGGGGTCACAACTCCCACCTTTCTCAAACACCGTGAAACACAAGGATTCAACATTCAAAGCTTAGTTGCAGAGGGAGAAACAAAAGCCAAAGAACCAATGTTATTATTATATAATGAGAAAACATAAGCAATGCAAAGGGGTATGTAACTCCACCTTTTTAAATTTGCACACTCGAAAGGAATATGTCCCAATAGGCTCAAGAAGGACCTAAGCATTATATGGGGCAATGATCCTTCATTAAAAATATGTAAATTGTGAAATGGAAAGAGGGAAAATATAATGATAACACATTGTAGAAAGCTAAATATGTAAATATGGGCAGATCTAAAAATTACAGACTGATAACTAACTACTAAAAACTAGAAATGATTTGAATCATGGTTTAGACTACTGTACTGACCTACGAATTCAATTTGGCTTGAAGTTTCAGGGTAGATAATTTTTTTAGACATTTTATACCTGGGTATAGAATGTTTCAAACATTTTTTAGTTGTACTTTTGATTGAAATTTGTAGGGTCTCTCTGACTGTTCCCAATCTTTCTAAAAAAGTTGTGATAACTTCATAACTTGTTCCTACACACATAAAAATGGGGAAAAGGTTGGGTAAAATGGGTTTGCCTTGGTCAAACCCATGTTTAGCAATAAACCTTAAAAATGAAAGGAAATTGCATAAGGAAATGTATGTAAAATGGTAAATATTTGATTCGCCTTGCATAAACCCTCATGAATGGATGTAGAAATTTATCATCTTAATGAAGATGTTTGAATGTTTCTTGAATTGAAGGTGTTGATCTTGGAATATAGAAAGGAATCAAGGATGTCCTCACAAATGTATGGATCTATAAACACTGCTCCTAGATCTTAAATGTAGATATGCTTGATAATCACTTGCAATGAAGGAAGAATGTATGCAGGTGGAAGAAAGGATCCCCTTGCTTGATTGTAAACTCCTCTACTTGGCCTCCATGGGAGAGAAGCTTGCTACAATGGGAAGATTGCCTTCAATTTTCTTTGGATGCTTGAAGAAAAACTAGATCTTGAATGTTTGCCTTCAAATCTTGAATTCACCTATTTGCTTGTTTGCTTGAATTCTTGAGAATAGTAATGGATCTTGATTGTGATTACCAAAATGAGGAAAGATAAGGTGTTTATATACTGCATCCTACATTTTGAGATTCAAAACTAAGCCAGGCGAACCATGAGATCTATTTTCCCACTAAAACCTCAACATAGGGCTCTGAGCCAAATTTGAGCGAAAATAAGTAGGTACGTAACATCTAAAATGTATGTACCTAGGAAAACTAACCCAAATTTGAACTAGGTGTTGAGTGATGAACATGCTAAATAAATGAGAGGTGGGGTGAATTGGTTATTTCAAAATAATTTTCTTAATCTTAATTAATCTAGTGAATAGTTAAAGAAACCTGAAACTTAAAGAAGATAAGAACATTGATAAGTAGGAGATATTTTCCACAGCAAGTCAAATTGTGATATTGCTATCAGGATTCAACTATGTAGTTTTTTGAGTCAAACTCATTGACCCATGTTTCACGAGTAGTGGTTCACACAAACCAATCTCTCGTGAGAATGAATGGAACACTTAGCACTCATTGGCTCTAGGTGATGCTCACAGAGGTGAAGCACCAGGACTTCCCAGGAGGTCACCCATCCCAGTACTACTCCAGCTCGAGCGCGCTTAACTATGGAGTTTCCTCCATGGTTAAACCCACTCTACTTGCAACCCCATTTGCAAAACCTTCACCAAGTGTTGTGCCTTATGAACCATTCATTAGAAAGCCCCTTAAGCTCATCAATTGATAAGTAGGAGATATTTTCCACAGCAAGTCAAATTGTGATATTGCTATCAGGATTCAACTGTGTAGTTTTTTGAGTCAAACTCATTGACCCATGTTTCATGAGTAGTGGTTCACACAAACCCATCTCTCATGAGAATGAATGGAACACTTAGCACTCATTGTCTCTAGGTGATGCTCACATAGGTGAAGCACCGGGACTTCCTGGGAGACCTCCTGGGAAGTCCCAGTGCTTCACCTCTATGAGCATCACCTAGAGCCAATGAGTCCCAAGAGGTCTCCCAGGAAGTCTCAGTGCTTCACCTCTATGAGCATCACCTAGAGCCAATGAGTGCTAAGTGTTCCATTCATTCTCATGAGAGATGGGTTTGTGTGGACCACTACTCGTGAAACATGTGTCAATGAGTTTGACTCAAAAAATTACACAATTGAATCCTGATAGCAATATCACAATTTGACTTGCTGTGGAAAATATCTCCTACTTATCAATTGATGAGCTTAAGGGGCTTTCTAATGAATGGTTCATAAGGCACAACACTTGGTGAAGGTTTTGCAAATGAGGTTGCAAGTAGAGTGGGTTTAACCATGGAGGAAACTCCATAGTTAAGCGCGCTCGAGCTGGAGTAGTACTGGGATGGGTGACCTCCCGGGAAGTCTCAGTGCTTCACCTCTGTGAGCATCACCTAGAGCCAATGAGTGTTAAGTGTTCCATTCATTCTCATGAGAGATGGGTTTGTGTGAACCACTACTCATGAAACATGGGTCAATGAGTTTGACTCAAAAAACTACACAGTTGAATCTTGACAGCAATATCACAATTTGACTTGTTGTGGAAAATATCTCCTACTTATCAATTGATGAGCTTAAGGGGCTTTCTAATGAATGGTTCATAAGGCACAACACTTGGTGAAGGTTTTGCAAATGGGGTTGCAAGTAGAGTGGGTTTAAGCATGGAGAAAACTCCATAGTTAAGCGCGCTTGAGCTAGAGTAGTACTAGGATGGGTGACCTCCTGGGAAGTCCCGGTGCTTCACCTTTGTGAGCATCACCTAGAGCCAATGAGTGATGAGTGTTCCATTCATTCTCATGAGAGATGGGTTTGTGTGAACCACTACTCGTGAAACATGGGTCAATGAGTTTGACTCAAAAAACTACACAGTTGAATCCTGATAGCAATATCACAATTTGACTTGCTGTGGAAAATATCTCCTACTTATCAATTGATGAGCTTAAGGGGATTTCTAATGAATGGTTCATAAGGCACAACACTCGGTGAAGGTTTTGCAAATGGGGTTGCAAGTAGAGTGGGTTTAACCATGGAGGAAACTCCATAGTTAAGCGCGCTCGAGCTGGAGTAGTACTGGGATGGGTGACCTCCCAGGAAGTCCAGGTGCTTCACCTCTGTGAGCATCACCTAGAGCCAATGAGTGTTAAGTGTTCCATTCATTCTCATGAGAGATGGGTTTGTGTGAACCACTACTCATGAAACATGGGTCAATGAGTTTGACTCAAAAAACTACACAGTTGAATCCTGATAGCAATATCACAATTTGACTTGCTATGGAAAAGATCTCCTACTTATCAATTGATGAGCTTAAGGGGCTTTCTAATGAATGGTTCATAAGGCACAACAATTGGTGAAGGTTTTGCAAATGGGGTTGCAAGTAGAGTGGTTTTAACCATGAAGGAAACTCTATAGTTAAGCGCACTCAAGCTGGAGTAGTACTGGGATGGGTGACCTCCCGGGAAGTCCCGGTGCTTCACCTCTGTGAGCATCACCTAGAGCCAATGAGTGCTAAGTGTTCCATTCATTCTCATGAGAGATAAGTTTGTATGAACCACTACTCGTGAAACATGGGTCAATGAGTTTGACTCAAAAAACTACACAGTTGAATCCTGATAGCAATAGCACAATTTGACTTGCTATGGAAAATATCTCCTACTTATCAATTGATGAGCTTAAGGGGATTTCTAATGAATGGTTCATAAGGCACAACACTTGGTGAAGGTTTTGCAAATGGGGTTGCAAGTAGAGTGGGTTTAACCATGGAGGAAACTCCATAGTTAAGCGCGCTCGAGCTAGAATAGTACTGGGATGGGTGACCTCCTGGGAAGTCCAGGTGCTTCACCTCTGTGAGCATCACCTAGAGCCAATGAGTGCTAAATGTTCCATTCATTCTCATGAGAGATGGGTTTGTGTGAAACACTACTCATGAAACATGGGTCAATGAGTTTGACTCAAAAACTACACAGTTGAATCCTGATAGCAATATCACAAGATAAGAACATGAAAGCACAAAACACCATAAACCATGAGCACCAGAATTTATGTGAAAACCCAAGATGGGAAAAAGCACAAAGAAACTAATTCTCGTGATTAGAACACTAGTTAAGGTGACACCAATTAAGGTTATTATTACATAGGCTCACTGTCAATTTTCTCACTGTAGATAAGGCTCACTTCCAGTTGGAATAACTATCCAAAATTAATAAGGTTCATTGCCAATACAAAAAGACTCACTTCCAGAATATACGAAATGAAAAGGAATCCACCAATAAAGTCATTGTAACCCAACTATCAGTAATATAGGAATGATATTACAGTCTTCTACTTGTTGCACAAACTCACATATACATTAACATACAAATCTTTCCTTGTCAGATTTGCATTCACTTTGCATATTGCCCATACACTTGCATCAAATAGAATCATCGCTCTCTTATATCATGCCATGCTACCAAAAATAACTAAATTGATCTAATACAATTTGAAATAGGTCACACTGAAGCATTCTCAAATTGGTAAGGAATGAAACATGGACCATACAATTTTTCCTCACCCAATCCAACATGCCTCACACATAACATTATCCTACGTACATATTCATCATGACATGCAAGACCAAGAAATAGGATCTATACATTACAATGCAAACACTTGATTTGAAGTAGAATGACCACTTTCCAAATAGGACCAGACCCAAAGAATTGAACCACATTATGTTGCAAGAGGAATGAGACCAACACGAACATGACTAAAGATACATCTTCACAACACATCATCCAGAGAATGCTACACTGGAACACCATAGTGCATCAAATCCACATCTAAACATGAGATATGTTGACATCAATGACAACAATAGTGATAGCATCAACATCACATTCCAACAATCTCCCCCTTTGTCATTGATGGAAACATTCATCAATAACAAAGAAAACAAATTAGTATCAAATAATGTCATCCTTAAAATCTCTAACCTTCTCCCCCTTTAACAACAATGACAAAGGGCCAAAACTCCCCCTATAAAACTTACTCTACTCCTTTTGAGAGGAAGTTTCCTAGAATTGATCCAAAAAAGAATAAGCATTGAATATCCTAAACCAATGCATACACCGATGCATTTACATAGCACTAGGAAGGGGCTAAAACCCCAACTTTTTCTTGAGATACTCGAAAGTATCCTTGCACAATGGTTTCATGAAAATATCTACAATCTAATCCTTTTAGGTGCACATTTAAGTCTAACATCATTTTACAACACTTTCTCTCTCAAGAAATGATATCTAATGGATATGTGTTTTGTTCTAGAATGTTGTACCAGATTTTTGGAAATATTTATAGCACTGATATTGTTAGACATAATTGAGATCGGTTCATCAAATGTTATCTCAATATCCTCTAGAGTTTGTTTCATCCATAGTACTTGAGTGAAACCTAAGAAATTTGTAATGCATTCTGATGTAGCAGTTAATAATGTTACAGGATCTCACTTCTTACTCTACTATGCAACCAATCAGAAGGCAAGGAAATAAGCTCCACCACTTGTACTCCACTAGTTATCACTATATCTGACCCAATCAACATCAGTATAAGTTGTCAATGTTAAATCTAAATCCTTTGGATATCATAATCCAAAATCTTTTGTACCCTTCAAATATCTAAAGGCTCTATTTACTACCAGCACTGTTAGGAAATTAGATCTTTGGGAATTTATTGATTTACTGATATATATATACTGCTCTGATAAATTATGATGCTTATAAAATATTCTGAATATGTACTATGCTATGACCGTAGGTATAGAAGACAATGAACACTTTAATTGATTGCTTATAACCTGTGATCACAACATATACACATATGCTAGTGATCGGTTGAATAGCAAACATCACGTCCCTTCATAGACGAAAGGCCACGACCCAAACAGTCGTTGTTTACATTAGTACTAGCGACTGTTAACAACAGTCGCTAGCACTAATATAAACAGCAACTATATTAGTGCTAGTCGGCTGTATTAACAATCACAGTTTGTGTCATTTATTTATTCATTCGACTTAATAGTCGATGCCAGCAGTTAGTATGGTTATCGAACATAGTTCGATCAATATTAATGTGATATTATTAATATATATATTACTATGGTATTATCATTATTATAATATAATAATGATAATATGATAGTAATAATATAATCACAACTCTTCATTATTAACATTGTATAATATATATATAATAACAATACAAATGAAGCTATATCTTAACACTCCCTCTTAGCGAGTGAGTATTAAATATCAAAAGTCTATCATGACATCCGCCATTTCGGGATGCACAAGTTAATGTAGTCTCATCATGAAAATAGACTTGAATATCACGATCTCCGCACATTCGGGACACACAATGAAGTAGTCTATCATGATATGGTTTCGTTATTACACATCCAGTAATAACAAGAGTCAAGATCTCCGCACAGTCAGGACACACACTTAAGTAGTCTATCTTGACACTTTGGTTAACTATTTACAAGATCGTCACCTTGAAATGTTAACCCACACACAAATGATCATTTTTACACAATATTGCAATATACACATTTTTATATTTATTCATGAATAAAAACTTACAATTAAGAGGAATTACAACCTGATCATGCCAAGTTTGTTTCTGAAGTATTCTATCTTCAGCTTTGCAAGAGGCTTAGTGAAAATATCAGCACTTTGTTCTTTAGTACTAATGTACTCTAACTTTATGACATTTCTCTCTACCATATCTCTTATGTAGTGATATGGAATCTCAATATGTTTGGACTTGTTATGGAAAATTGGATTAACAGATAACTTGATACAACTTTGATTGTCACAATGAATCACAGTTGGATTTAGAGGTTTTCCAAACAATCCAAATAATAGCTTTCTTAACTATACAGCTTCACGTGCTCCCATGGATGCTGCCATGTATTCAGCTTTAGTGGAGCTTAATGGTACTGCTGATTGTTTTTGACTGAACCAAGAGATCATAGCTGAACCAAGACTAAAACAACACCCTGTAGTGCTTTTCCGATCAATAGTACTTCCAGCCCAATCAGAATCAGAATACCCTTGAAGATTGATTTCTACCTTTTCATACTTTAGCCCAAATCCAATAGAGCCTCGTAGATATCTCAAAATATGCTTAGCTGCCATTAAGTGTATTTTCTTGGGCTCACACATAAAGTGACTCACTACATTAGTTTCATAGCAGATGTCAGGTCTAGTGTTCACCAAGTGCATAAGAGATCCAACAATTTCTCTATATAATGTAGGATCAGTGGGTTTAGACTCTTCTGCTTCAACTTTGAGTTTGTGCAAATTTGTTTCCATAGGTGTGGATAAAGGCTTACATTCCATCTTTCCAAACCTGGTTAGTATATCAATAGTGCACTTATGTTGACTCAGCAAAATATAGTCTTTCTTTTGAAAAACTTCCAAACCTAAGAAATAATGTAAGAGTCCTAAATCCTTCATGTCAAATTCAGAAGTTAGCTCTTGCTTACATTTTGTAATAAGATGATCTTCTCCTATTATTAAGAGATCATCTACATAAAGAACCAAAATAACCATGTTGTCATCTGATATCTTGAAGTAAATGTTAGGATCTACATCATTTTTAGAATATCCTAACTTTGAGAGATAATTGTTTATTCTTTCATACCAAGCTCTAGGAGCTTGTTTCAATCCATATAGTGCTTTCTTAAGTTTGCAAACATATTTTGATACTTCATGTATAATGAACCCTTCTGGCTGCTCTAAGTATACTTCTTCTTCAATAGTACCATTAAGGAATGTTGTTTTTACATCCATCTGGTGTATCTTCCACCCTTTAGAGGCTGCTATAGCAATAATGGTTCTGACTGATGTATACCGAGCTACAGGAGCAAATGTTTGCTCATAATCAATACCTGCTTTCTGTGAGAACCCTCTAGCAACAAACCAAGCTTTATGTTTTTCAATACTTCCATTAGGAGCATATTTAGTTTTGAATAGCCATCTAGAAGAGACAACGGTTTTGTTTTTAGGTCTAGGTACTATGTCCCAAACATCATTTTTTATTATGGATTGATATTCTTCAATCATTGCCTCTCTCCAAGCTTGATTAGATAATGCCTCCTTAGGATTTGAAGGTTCTGAATTATTGATTTCAGTTATAAGAGCTGCATAACATTTCTGAGTTCTTGTCCTTTTATTTTCATGAGATATTTCATTAGGTTCTACATTATTTTCTTTAATCATTTTCCTTGCCCATAATGGCCTTTTCTTTTCATTGATTACTTCAGTATTTTCATTTTCAATGACTTGTAGTTCAGGTTCTTCTATATCCTCCCTCTCAATTTCAGTAGTGAGATCTTCTTCTATCTCCGGGATGTTATTCTCTTCAAAGTTTTTAAATGTGCTATTTTCATCAAATTTTACATCTCTACTCATCTCAACAGACTTTTGTCCTGGAATATAGATTCGATACCCTTTTGTGTTTTCACTATAACCAACAAGTATGCCTCTCTTACCTGATGGTTCTAGTTTAGTCCTCTTTTCTTTAGGTACATGAATATATAGAGGACATCCAAATATCCTGAGATGACTTAGATCTAGTTTGATCCCTATGAATGCTTCTTCTAGTGTTATATTTTCTAGTATGGAGTGTGGACACCGATTTTGAATATATACCAATGTATTTGAAGCTTCTGCCCAAAAAGAAGTATGAAGGTTTTGATCGAGCATCATGGCTTTTGCTACTTCGATTATGGATCTATTCTTCCTTTCTGCTACTCCGTTTTGTTGAGGATTATACAGCACAGTATACTCCCTCTTAATCCCAACAGAATTATAGAACTCTTTAAATATGTCAGATTTGTATTCACCTCCATTATCAGATCTTAATACTTTTATTCTTTTGTCTATTTGATTTTCTACTAGTGCTTTGAATTCTCTGAATTTAGATAGTACCTCACTTGATTCTTTAACCTTAAGGAAGTATATCCAAGTTTTCTGAGAATAGTCATCAACAAAGATAATATGGTATAGTGATCCTGTTAGTGAAGGTGTTGACATGGGTCCACATAAGTCAGTATGGATCAATTCTAAGATTACTTTAGATTTGTGCTCACTTGTAGGGAATGATCCTTTTATATTCTTCCCTAGTGCACAACCTTTACAAATACCAGGATGATCATTTTTAAAGTGTGGAAGACCCGTAGTAATTTTGTTTATCATGGGTAGGGCATTATATCTTAGATGTCCCAACCTCTTATGCCATAATTCACTGTGGTTTGTGATTTCATGAGTTACTGCAGCTTTCTAGTCATTACATAGTTTATAAAGACTACCATCTCTTGTCCCTATGATTGTAGCATTTTTCATATTTGAATTCTTAGGCCATAATAGAACTTTGTCTTCATTAAAGGTGACACGAAATCCTTGGTCTGCTAGTCCTGATATAGAAGTTAAGTTTCTTTTGATTCCAGGTACAAATAGAACGTCTTTTAGTTGTAGGGATACTCCATTCTTTATCTTGATAGTACATGTCCCTATTCCTTTTACTGGATAAGTGGAGTTATCCCCAATAGTTACTTCTTCGGTTGAATAATTTTCAAGTTTTTCAAACTGATTTTTGAATCAGGTTATATGTCTTGATGCACCACTATCAATTATCCAAGTTTTATTATTTGAATTTAGTTCGCTTGAGAGAGCTGTAAAGAAAAGTGGAATTTCTTTTGCTTCAGCTATAGTGGCTTG
The DNA here is from genome assembly GCA_027943335.1 of Chamaecyparis obtusa. NCBI lineage: Eukaryota > Viridiplantae > Streptophyta > Pinopsida > Cupressales > Cupressaceae > Chamaecyparis > Chamaecyparis obtusa. The sequence continues at coordinate 202,537 of BSBK01005114.1, forward strand.
AGTCTTTTGTCTTTCAGGACAATGTCGATGAGTGTGCCCATATTTATCACATTTGTAACATTGAATTTTAGAAAAATCTCTTTTGAATCCCCTCTTTCTTTTGAAGGATTTTTTCTTCTTATTGTGAGACTTTGTGTTGAGAGCTTGTGTTTCTCCCTCTTTCTTTAGACCTAGTCCTCTAGTAATGAGTCTTGATTCTTCCTAAGTGCAGTCATTTTTAAGTTGATCAAATTTTGGTAGAGGTGGACGAGTGCTTATACATTGAATAAAATTCTCCCAAGATGTTGGTAATCCCCTTAGTGCTATTAGAGATAATCCCATGTCTTCTATATTATTACCAATAGAGAATAGTTGATCTTGAATTTCAGCAATTCTTAGGAAATAAGATGTAACTGTTTCCCCTTTATTCATCTTTATGGTCAATAATTGTTCCTTCAAGGTTAATATTCGGCTTGTGTTGTTTATTTCATATGATTCTTGAATTTTCTTGAAGACCTCATATGCTGTTGTTAATCTTGCTATACTTGGGAGAATGGAATCTTTAACTGAATCAACGATTAATTTCTTGGCTTTATTGTTCCTCCTTTTCCAAGTTGTTTTCTCTGCTTCATCTGTAGGCATTTCTTTTTCCACTTCTATGAATGATTCTAATTCCAATTCTTGCAATAGTGTAGTGATCCTAATTTTCCATGATAGAAAATTTGATGCTCCTACCAATCTATCTTCCATTCTAATTCCGGTAGTCATTTTTATGATTTATGATAACTTTTTACTAATAAGTAATATTTTATTTGTATTCTAGTCAAAGAATAATTCAGAGATTATTTCCCTTTAACTCTGCTCTGATACCATGTTAGGAAATCAGATCTTTGGGAATTTATTGATTTACTGATATAGATATATATATATATATATATATATATATATATATATATATATATATATATATATATATATATATATATATATATATATATATATATATATATATATATATATATATATATATATATATATATATATATATATATATATATATAGTTCTAATAAATTGTGATGCTTATAAAATATTCTGAATATGTACTATGTTGTGACTGCAGGTATAGAAGACAATGAACACTTTAATTGATTGCTTATAACCTGTGATCACAGCATATACATATATGCTAGTGATCGATTGAACAACAAACATCACGTCCCTTCATAGACGAAAGGCCACGACCCAAAAAGTCATTGTTTACATTAGTACTAGTGATTGTTAACAATAGTCGCTAGCACTAATATAAACAACAACTATATTAGTGCTAGTCGGTTGTATTAACAATCATAGTTTGTGTCGTTTATTTATTCATTCGACTTAATAGTTGATGCCAGCAGTTAGTATGGTTATCGAACATAGTTCGATCAATATTAATGTGATATTATTAATATATATATATATTACTATGGTATCATCATTATTATAATATAATAATGATAATGTGATAGTAATAATATAATCACAACTCTTCATTATTAACATTATATATATATATATATATATATATATAACAATACGAATGAAGCTATATCTTAACAAGCACATGTAATTCTTTTGGTTCTTGTTGAAATATGGTTGTTAAGAAAATGCCATACATAATATTTGGTCTAGTAGCAGTCAATTATAACAAACCTCCAATCGTTGACCTTTACTTACTTGCATCAAGTTTTGGTGAATCATCTTCTTTAGTTCCGATAACAATGGGTGTAAATACTAGTTGAGAATTCTCCAATCCAAACTTCTTCAATAACTCTCTAATATGCTTAGGTTGAGAAATGAAAATTCCTTTACCATCCTGATTTACCTATAATCTAAGTAAAAAACTCATCTCATCAATCATGGACATCTCAAATTCCTTTTGCATTTCTTTTACAAATTTCTTGCACAAAACATATTTTCCTCCAAAAATTATGTCACCAACATAAACCACAACAATCAAGATCTGATCTGAATAAATTATATAATACAAATCATTGTTAGTGGATCCCTTTTGAAATCCTAATCCAATCAAATATTTATCCAATCTGTCATACTAGGCTCTTGGTACTTGTTTTAATATGTGCAACACTTTCTTCAACATGCAAATAACATCTGATGAATCCTCTTCAGAATTGAAACCCTTTGGTTGTTAAATGTAGATTTCTTCCTTCAATTCTCCATTCAAGAACGTTGACTTAACATCCATTTGGTAAATTGAGAAATTTTTAAATGTTGCAAATGCTAAGAATATTTGAATTGCTTCCATTAGAACCACATGGGAATAAGTTCCATCAAAACCAATACCTTCAATTTGAGTGTAACCCTTGCAAACCAATCTATCTTTGTTTCTCATTACCTTTATATTTTTATCTAGCTTGTTTCAGAATACCCATTTTATACCAATCACATTCTTGTCAATTGATCCAAGCACAAGTTCCCAAGTCTGATTTTTCTCTATTTGATCAAGTTCTTCTTCCATTTCTCTTATCCAGTTCTAATCATTACATGCTTCTTCCACCATCTTTGGTTTAGTATCTGAAAGTAGACATAATAATACTTGTTCCTAAGCTGCTCTACTTCTTGTAATGATACCTTTGTTCTTGTCTCCTATAATTTGATTATCTGAATAATTTTTTTGTACATACCTTGGGGTCTTAGTTGTAGATGTCAGAGTTTTGTTTGTCTCCTCTTCTTCATTCTTGTCTTTATTTCTGTGTCAGATTCATATTCAATATGTTTTTTAGAGGTTTCCTAAATGTCTTCATCAACCTTCACATTTGCACTTTCAACTATCTTGTTCAATCTCTTGTTGTAAAACTGGTACGCTTTGCTCTTTGTAGAATATCCCAAAAATATGTCTTCATCAGCTCTATTGTCAAAATTTCCAAGATTGTCTTCATCTTTCTAAATGTAGCACTTGCTTCCAAAAATCTTGAAGTATTTCACTGTAAGAACCCTTCAATTCCATACGTCATATGATGTCTTGCCATATTTCTTCTAGTAAATAAATCTATTAAGGGTATACAATGCTATATGTATTGCTTCTCTCTAGTAAAGTTTTGGTAAACCTACTTCCTTGATCATTATCCTTGTTGCTTCCTAAATTGTCTAGTTCATCCTTTCCACTAGACCATTTTGATGTAGTGTTATAGGGATTGATAATTGTCTTTTAATGTCATGTTCCTCACGAAAATTGTGAAATTCAATAAAATTAAATTCTCCTCCTTTATTAGATCTCAAACACTTAATCTTCCTACAAACTTCATTTTCAACTCTCGCTTTAAATATCTTGAATTTCTCAAATGCTTCTTATTTCTCTCTTAAGAATGCAACCCAAGATAATAAGGAATAATCATCAATAAAAAGTGTGAAATATCTCTCACCTTTTTAGCTTCTTGTTCTGGTAGGACCACATAGGTTAGTGTGCACAACATTTAAAAAATAGGTAGATGAATGATCTTTTCCTTTGAATGACTCTTTTATTTTCTTTCCGTCTTGACATTCCTTACAAATAATGTTGTGTAGTTTACACAGTTTTCGAAAATATCTTACTGAACATGTTGAACCTATCCTTACCAAGTTGTCAAAGTTAATGTGACACATCCTTTGGTGCTTAAGCTAGATGTCATTAGTCCAAGATAATAAACAAATCTTTGTAGCCCCTTCTAGTTGATACACATTTCCTCATGTTCTTCTCTCAATTGTGATAATAGTTTCGAAATTCTTCTAGATCTCACAACCATCATCCAAAAACACAACATTGTTTTTTTATTTTTGCACATCTGTCCAACACTCAAAAGATTATGATATATACCCTTCACATAGTAAACATTGTTAGTGTTATACTTTCCATCAAAAGTAATAGAAACAATTCTAACAATCTGTGTTGTCTTATCATCACCAAATCTAATAGGACCTCCATTATATTTCTCAAGTTTCACAAATTTTATTTTATCACCAGTCATGTGATTTGAACATCTACTATCAATTAATCATTCATTCTTACTCCTAACAAAAAAATGTAGTCTTTGTATTATCATCAATTTCTAGGAAAATGTTTGAAATATCAAATCTAGGTTTTTCTTGTTCAACCAAAAAAAAATAGTCCTCTTGATTTGATTTATCACCCGATATACTAGCATTTTCATTAACATAGTAGGCATTCTTATTGAACTTCTTAAACTTCTATCTTGTTCCTTTTTCCAGACACCTAGCTGCTAAATGACCAATCTTTCCACATCTAAAGCATTTAAGGGGTAACTTACCTTTGTATTTGCATGTACCTTTGTTCAGTTTCCTTACAAAGTTCACTTCCAACTCGTCTAAATTGTCATCATCTAGATTTTTCTCTATCTTTGTGTCTTTAAAGTTTGTCAATGATATATTCTTTTCTTTTCTAAATTTCCTCAACTCAAACGCAGCCAGGGTGTCAGAGAGTTATTCTTTGGTAAACTTCTTTGGATCATAAACTTCCTTAATAGCTAAGATCTTGTCACTGGAGCTCTTTGGTATGATCATCAAGATCTTCTCCATAACATATTCATTAGTCAGAGTGTCAACACTATCAACCCTCTAAAAGTAGCTTGCAATATCTTCACCTTTTCCATTCTCAAGTCCTGATATTAACACTTAGCTATTTGATTATTATATAAATGAACCCTATCATTTCCTTCATAGATCTATTTCAACTTTTCCCAAATTTCATAAATGATATTAAATGAAATAACCTTTGTTAACTTAGTTTTTGATAAAGCACTAAAAATTGCATACCTTGCTTTTTCATTCTCTTGATAAGCTAAAATTGTGTCTAGAGTAGTAGGACCATTCTGAGGTGCAACATATTTTTTCTCCATAGTTTTCCAAGTAGTGTAATTGATAGAAATCAAATAACCTTTCATCTACACTTTTCAGTAAATTTAATTGGATCCATCAAACATAGGAATTGCCAATTTATGTGCCATCAGATATACCTCAAGTGGTTAAGCTCTCTCCAAGGAATCAAGCTTTGATACCAATTGATGAACATGTCGAATAACTGAGAGGGGGTGAATCAATTATTCCAAAATAATCTTCTTAACTTTAATTAATCTGGTGAATAGTTAAATAAACTTGAAACTTAAAGAAGATAAGAACATAAAAGCACAAAACACCATACACCATGAACAACAAAATTAATGTGGAAACCCAAGATGTGAAAAATCATAGAAAAACTAATTCTCGTGAATAGAACATTGATTAAGGTGATTTTTATAGAGGGTCAGTACCGGCTTGCTCACTGTTAGTTGGGATAACTACCTAGAAGTAATAAGGCTCATTGCTAATACAAAAAGGTTTATTGCTAGAATATAAGAAATGAAAAGGAATCCACCTCTGAAGTCATTATCAAGGTATCTATCAACAACACAAGAATAATATTACATTTTTCTACCGGTTGCACAAACTTGCATATACATCAACATACAAATCTTTCCTTGTCATATTTGCATTCACTTCGCATATTGCTCGCACACTTGCATTGAATAGAATCATCACTCTCTTATATCATGCCATGCCACCAAAAACAACTAATTTTACCCAATACAATTTGAAATAGGTTGCACTAAAGCATCGGTAAGGAATGAAACATGGACCACACAGATTTCCCTTTCTTAATCCAACATGCCTCACACATAACAACACACTACACATTCACTGTGACATCCAGGACCAAGAAATAGGATCTATATGTTACAATGCAAACACTTGATCTAAAGCACAACAACCACTTTCTAGTTAGGATTGAACCAAAATAATTGAACCACATTATGTTGCAAGATGAATGGGACCATCACGGACATGGCTAAAGATAAATCTTCACAACACATCATCTAGGCCATACTACATCAGAACACCATAGTGTCAGATTGACATCTACATATAGGATATGCTGACATTAATGACAACAACAATGATAGTATCAACATCACATTCCAATACTGGAATGATAGGGTAGATGCAGAAAAAAAGAATTAGGTTGTTAGGATCAAGCATAACAAACATATGTTTTCAAAATCACCAAAATAGGGCCTAATAGAATATTTAATTATGAGTGCTAACTTTTTAGGACAATATATTTAGCCCCCACTTCAATGATAGTATACGACAAATTCATGCTAAAAGTAAAGTAGATTAGTGCACAAGAACAATCTTATGAAGGTTAAGGAGACAAAGAAACATCAAGCCCCCAAGTGACTTAAGTCTTCGTCAAATAAAAAACCAAGATAATAGATGCATCACTTAAATGAGAGAGAGAGAGAGAGAGAGAGAGAGAGAGAGAGAGAGAGAGAGAGAGAGAGATTATCACTAGCCTAGAAAGGTATTGCCTTACCATGGATCATGCAAAGAGAAAGTGATCTAAAAGATGACATTGATAGTCTAGGTTGTGTTATGCTAGTCAACCCATCAAAACATAGTGGATTAGTCCTTAAGGAAAGCATTGTCTCTATGAAGAGGTCCAAAAAAGGTGATCATTCCTAAGGAAAGCATTGTCTCCAAAGGGATCAAGAAAAGGAGGACCAATCTAAGGATCCACTAAATAATGCATAGGGGCATGATAATATAAAGATGAATGCAAGGAAATCATTGTCTCCTTAGCCATCTACCAAAAAATATTACATCAAATCAATGTGTATGTGTGTGTGTACAAATATGAAACAAGGAGCAGAGTGCATGCCCCTACATTAAATCGATTGCAAACATCTTAACGAGAGCAATGAATTTAATGAAGCATACATGCACCCACAAGAAATGTTTCCACTATGAGACACCCCTAAGCAAGGACAAACCAAGGGAAATGAACACATGAAAAAAGAGAGAAAAAAAGGATCTACTAACTCAAGGGTCAATATAATCATATGATAACTCATGTATAACAGAATTATATGAAAATGAAATGTCATCATTCCCCAAAGGTAGAAAAACTACAAGCATAATGGAAGAAGATCATGTAAGACATGTACAAAGAAGAGTCTTTTTGGGTCAGCATTATGGAGCCCAAGAAAAATAGATAGCTACCATTTTGCATCATCCCCAATCAGACAACACAAAGGCACATTTACGATCAATAACACATGCACACCATAACATGTAATGACATACAGAAGAAATAAGATACAAATAAAATAATGTCACAACATGTTGATTCCTTTATCATGTTGTACCAACAGAGCAACAAGGGTCATCTAAAGAAATATACACAAAACATATAACATGAAACACATCATGATGGAAGCATAATACAATAGGAAAATACAAAGAAATTCACTGCACAAGAGGAGGTAATCAAGCATATCGCCTACCCCCCATATTGGTATGTAGTGTTTAGGGAAGGTGGGATACACACTAGAAGAGTAACATCAAGCACAACATATGGAACAATAGCCAGTTCCAAACAAGAACCATGTTGTAAGGATGAGTCACTTTGTTTTTCACTAGGATTAAGAGATAATTGTTTTGCAAATCTAGCTTGTAAATTATGATTACCATCAATAAGCTCATACATATCATCAGAATCACTAGCATGAACATGTCATGAACCATAATTGATATTGTACAATATAAATATAATTTTAATGTGTATATAGTTGGTTCAAAATATATATTACATGAATATAAATATGTATTTAATTTCTTTCATATTAAATAACAATATTAATTAATGTTATAAGGCCCATCGGGGGCAGGATTCATAATTTAGGATTGGCATGGTAATACCCTTGCAATGGAGGGTCATAAGCTAGAGGATGGAACCAACAATGTAACAGAAGCATCTGCAACACTTTTGTCAGTTAGGGTGGCTAAGATGTTGGGTGCCAATAAGTTGCATGTGGAAGGGCATTCTCTGATCACTATTCAAGCAATTATCAAAGGCACGACTGAAGCTTGACATCTTCAAAAATTTGTTGATCTAATTGTAGACAAGTTAACCTCATTAAGTGAATGTAAGATTACACAGGTAAATAGAGCAGGTAATAAAGAGATAGACCGATTGTCAAACTAGACCTTATCTTTTGATAGGAAAGAAGAAATTAGAATTGAAGATTTTAGAAGTTTATCAAGTGATGATTTAAATGATTTAGCCATTTAAAAACAAAACATTTAACAAGGTGGTGGAGGGACAAATGATGACGTGATGAAAGAATGAAACTTAGTCGGCCAAAAAAGATGGCGAATTAAATGGAAGGACACCACATTTATTGTGGGAGTGCTATGAAAATCTGTTAAATCTTCCCAAGAGGTGTCATTATTGCCATAACAAGTGAAGAGACTAGAAGTAGTGATGTTGGTGGTAGTGGTAGAGCATTTTGTGACAAAGGAAATGGAGACTTCATTGACAATTAGAGCTTCCAAATAACAAAATCCATTCTTTAGACTAGTGACAAAGAGGCACCTTGAAGGAATGTTTCTTTACAAGGACACAAGGCTAATTAAAAGTGTGCAACTTATCCCAGGGTTGGTCTTTGATCAAGTAACGAATAGGCACCAAACTAACACTAATGTCCATAGTAATGGCATGGGGATTGCAGTTTGGAGAGCCTATGACAAATGTGAGGAGAATTATGGAAGTAATTATTACTGTTGAGTTTCTAGTCGGAATGGAATCCATTCTGGAGTGGGTGGTGCCAGGGAAGGGCATGGATTATAGCGAATGAGTAGAAAATGAGGAAGAGTTGGGTGATGACAGGTTCATCCCTTTTATTTGGAGGCTAGATGAAAGAATTAGAGAATAATGAATTAAAGAAGCCAAGAAGGGATGGAAGACTTAAAAATTATTTCTAGACTTGATGCAAGTTGAAGCGGAATTGGAAGAGATGAAATGAAGGACAGGGGTTGAGACAACATAGGTACAAAGAAGGTGACGCTTGCTGAGGATGAGGTGAAGGATTGGAATGGCTAGAGGAGCCTAAATTTGGAAAATGGAGGGGTGATGGAGCCGTGGCCAACATTGACACATTTTCAAAAAACTTCCCAGGACCAGGTGATAATGTTTTTTGCCAATCTTTGTGAATTTATAATAGAAATAGTAGTAGTTATTTTAAACCTAGTTAGAACTAGTTTTTTCTTATAGAGGGAAAGGTGTGTAGAATTTGAAGATTTTTGATCCTCTGTAATTTTAATTTTAGTGATGTTGGGGGTAGGTTTTGGGATGATCATTGTGTTACTATACAGTGGACTTTAATTGTGATTAGGGATAGATGTTAAGAGTGGTATAAATGTAGTTCCTTTTTGGTGTGGTTCATATAAGTACTCTATGCTTATTGTAAAGTGATTATAGACTTTTTATTTATAAAAAAAAACTATTATTACCACGTAAAAAATATATTAATTATGCACGCTCACACACACACACATATAATTGATGTATTATAAATATTTTTATTAAGATACATGAAGTATATTACATTATTTATTAGTTATTATATTATTATATAACAATTGAAATTATGATCTTATCGTTACTAAATGTGTGTTTGATATATATAATTGTACATATTTGTTAAATTTTTTATTTATAAAAAATCAAGTGATTTTAGCACCCACACATTGTCAAAAGAGATAAGGAATAAATATAATTGCATGTATTTTTTAAATTACTATTATAAAAAAACAAGTGATTTTATCACCCACATATTGTCAAAAGAAATAGGACAAAAGAAATATAAAATAACAAATGAAAAAAATACAAACATAAGAAAAGTTTGTCAATTGATTTTAATTCTTGCTTCTCATTAGTTGGTAGTTTGACATTTAAAAGGCCTCATCCTAAAGACTATTGAATCATTATTATGTAATAGAATAAAAATAATTTGTATTTCAAAATAATAAAATAAAAATAATTTGTATTTCAAAATAAATTTAAACAAATATAAAATTTGATAAACATATTTTAATTGTGAATGCTCATTGGTTGATGTTTTGACCTTTAATTGAATCCAATAAGCATTTATCTTTGACAAAAACTAAAAATAATAATAAATTAATTAATTAAAGAGACAAAACAATGGTAACAAGTGCCACGTAGTACTTGCCTAATCAATTGTAGTTACGCCGAGAGGCGTAGCTATACAATGGTAGTGGAAATGGGAATACCAGCACGAGAATATGCCATCATAGATTCCTTGTAAATAAAAACTATTATTCTAAATAACTAATTAAAAATTAGCTAGGCCGAAATAATAGGTAGCAAAAATATTAGCTGGCCGAAAATATAGGTGGCAAAAAATATACTATTCAAGAAACTATTCAAATTCCACTGCCAGCTCATTCTCTATCCACATAGAAAAAACCAAAAATAATGGAATAATGACAGCAAAAATAATAGAATACGGAAACAACAGCATTAATGGAACAAATGTCCACCGCACTTTCAAAATCATATACGTTACAAAAGAATTGGGTGAATGTAGAAGGTAAAGCGATTTAGCTGGCCTTGTGTTACCATTGTTTAGATTTTTTCGCAACAACTCTGGTTGCTCAATTTATTGACACCATTTCAAGACAAGCTAAAAGTCTGAGAAAAAGATATACAGATTGGATCAACAGAGTGGGTGGAGCAAAATTTTGATTTGTTACACTCGAGAGTCGTTGCATACATCAATGTGGATTGTGCAGTAGCGGGTACTAGGTTTTTTGCCTTTGCTACACCCCAGCTAGATAACCTTGTGCAAGATGCTACACGAAAGGTATATTTTCTAAATATTCTATTCTAAAACCTTCTAGAGGAGTTAAAGATTGTTGCAATAGTTTAATATATTGTCTTTTCCACAAGTGAATGTCCTTTCTCACTATGTGCTAGACCCTGAAGATGCATCGAGAACTATCTATCAAGCATGAGGTCTATCAAGCGTGCAATCTGAGCCAAGGGTAAGCTCTATGAACTTCCATTTTTCCTTGCTTTTTCTTTCGGTGGAGAGGCCATCATTGGACATATATGTTTATGGAATAAATTCCTGAATTTGTGATCGGGTGTCTTGTATTCAATGACAACAATCTGGGGATTAGTTTCCCTCAAAATTGCAGACGAGGAAATTCTTCCCTTCAACTATGAGAAATATGTCGATGAACTAGAGGTAATGCGCATGCATTAATGGCCATAGTTACATCTTGTCTATTTTTGCTTCTCAGATAGTGACGTTTCTAATTATTTAGTTGGCTATGAAGACAGTCATACACTGTTGGTTTGGAATCAGAGCTGAAGGGCATAGGTAGCCCTCCAGATGTGACGGCATCTCCACTTTATCACTCTATTTCACAACTGAGGATGGCAATTGCAGGAAGTAACTGGTGTAATTTTTATGGAAGCATGCAATCAATATGCAATGAATATAATGTTATTCATAACAATCAAACTGTCTTAAATTATTTCAGAATTTACGTTTCATCAGCAATTCGTAATTTGTTGTCGACTTTAATTATGTTATGGTCAAGTTTGATTACATCTTACGCACCAGAAGAATCATTTTAAACGTTGCTCAACTAAATTACTCACATTTATGTGCAAACAATACTAGGCAATATTTTTCTGCAAATAAGGATAGCAAATTTAAGTTGGCTCTGACCCAAACTATGGAAACTGTGGAAACTATTCAGTTCTATTACATTTGAATACAATGTAATCCAAACATAATATGAATTTATGTTATGCTTTAGTGTTATAAAATATTTTTATTGTTATTTGTTTAATATAATATTATTACTTTATTGTTAATAGAATATTACTATTTGTTTAATATAATATTATTGTTTAATATAATATTATTATTGTTGAAAATGTATAAAATATTAGAATGAAGAGTCACTGGAGGTATGGATATGTACAAATACATTAGTTTTTAATATTGAGAATCATTATTTTGAATTGTATTTTTGTATTATTTTTTAATGCATGTAGATTTCTTTTTATTCAAGATTTTATTAAGAATGTGAAATGGTCAAAATTGCATTCTTTCAAAAAAAAATTATTACTTTTGAATTAATTAGAAACATCTTTTCTAATGAGAATATTAAAAAATATAAAGAAAATGAAGAAACATATCATTTTTCTAATTGACAATAAAAATGTTTCTATATTTTTCTTATCCTTTTCTAATTATAAACATCATTAGTTTCATTAGAGAAAAAATTATGAAATATAAAAATATAAAAGCATCTTACTTTTCTAAGTGAGATTAAAGATGTTTCTAAAGAAATCAAAAACATCTTCCTTTCTCTAAGTGAAATATTAGAAAAGTATCTTACTATCTTTTTATATTTATAAATATAAATATAGTAATAAAATTGTTATAAAAAAGAAGTTTTTATATTTTTGAATCCTATTTCTAAAATTTAAAAGTGCTTATTAATTTGATTATGTGAAAAGTAATTTTTCATATATATAATAATAATAAAACTATTATCTTTAAATATTTATTTTTATGAATAAAATTATTATTTAAAAAAAATTACTCATAACTCTAACCTTGATCCTAATTAAATATTAAATCAATTTTAACTTTAATCCTGACCAAAAATTAAAATATACCATAAACCTAATACCAAACCAAAGTAAACCATAGGTATAATCCTAACTAAACAATGAGGAAAATTTAACCTTGACCATAACCCTAATCAAATTAAATTGAACACTAACACACAACCACTTTGAACCTTAACTCAATACAAAATTGAACCCTAATCATACCACTTAAATAAGTTTAACTCTAACGATAAACCAAAATAGAACCATAACCCTAATCTAAATTCTACCCATAATCAAACTCAAACTTAACATATACCAAGTTGAGGCCAAACCCTAAATCAAACTAGACCTAAATATTTAGGTCATGGATAAACCCTAAATTTAACCTTGCTCTCAGAAATAGAAATAACCTACATTGTGAACCAAATTAAAAATTAAAGTAGATTGAACCCTAACCTTAACTCTAAATTGAATTACACATTAAACCAAGTTGAAACCTAATTTTAATGCTCAATAAAATTCAACCTTAATCCTAAACTTGGAATTGAACTTTATACAAATCCATTTTTGGTAATTTTTAAATTAAAAATCAACCCTAATTAGTGTCTTATCAAGTGATCACATTTCTAATTAATATTTCCTCGTTACATATGTCTAAACTAATATTATAATACATCATAATAGTTAAACCAATATAAATATCAACACTAACACCAAATAAAATTTAACCCTAACACTAAACCAAAATTTAAATTTCACTCTTACACTTTAGAAAACCTTAATATGTGTTGATCCCTAATCCTAAACCTAATTGAAGATTACATTAAATTGTAACCATAAATCTTAAATCCATCATCATCAAGCTTATCTACATTAAGGTTTAGAGAATATGGCATTCCAAAATCTACTCAAATGTTGGATAAAGTTTTAGTTGTCATCATAGTGATCTATCTTGATAAATTAAAGTATCAAGCCTAATTTTAAGATTTATTAAACCATAACCAAATAAATGAACCCTAACCCTAACCACTATTCAACTTTCACAGGCCTCCAAAATCTACTTTGGTCACTTGATAAATTAAACCCTAAATCTAAGCATGATCCTTACACTCAACCAAATTAAACTATAAGCCTAATTTTGAACCTTATTGAAACCTAATTCTAAATTATATTATTATGTTTAAGATACACACATATGAATCATAAGCCTAATCCTAAATGATATTATCAAATTTAAGATATATATATATATATATATATATATATATATATATATATATATATATATATATATATATATATATATATATATATATATATATATATATATATATATATATATATATATATATATATATATATATATATATATATATATATATATATATATATATATATATATATATATATATATATATATATATATATATATATCCTACTCCTGACCATTATCTAACCCAACTTGATACCTATGCCTCAACGTAATCCTAACCTTAATATAACTAAATCATAACCCTAACTAAACTCTAATCCACACTAGAAGTATAATAAAGTCCTAATGATAATCAAAGGATAATTGTAATCAAACCCTAACTATAATTAACTTTAACCCTAATCATGATCATAATTAATACCAAAATCCTAACCCTAACAATAATTATAAGCCTTTCCATATCCACACCCTAAATCCCAACCCTAATCATTATATATACACTAAACTCTAATCATATCTTAATCAAGCCATAACCCTAACCCTATGCAAAATTAAAACCATAACCCTAAACAAACCCTATTCTAAACCATAATTATTTTTCAAACCTAAACCCTAACCATAGTGATAATTCTAAGCCTTGTACTAACCATGCCCCAAATTCTAACTCTAACCATGATGTATACCATAGAACCCTAATCTTAGTCCCAAACCTAAGCCTAAAACCTAATCTTATGTATAACCTAAATACTTATTGTAGCCCTAACCATGTTGTAAACCCTTAATTTAACCATAACCCTTACCTTAAACCCTAACCCTAGCTATAATTTTACTCTAACCTTATTTATAAGTGAAACACTAATCTTAAACATGATGGAAACCTAACCCTAACCATAATCTTAACCCTGACCCTAACTATAACCCTACACTAGCCCTAACCTCTACTCTAACATTGATGTAAACCCTAGCCCTAACTAAAATATTAACCATTATCTTAAACATTATTCCTAACCATAATCCCAAGTCTAACCCTAAACCTTAATCATAATAATAATCTTGACCTTAACCCTAACCATACCCTTAACCATGATGTATACCCCAAAACCCTAATCATAATCCTAAATGTTTTTCTAAATGTAATGTTTAGGATGTAGGAATAGGGTTAGAATTTATCAATTAGGGTTAGGATTAGGGTTTATAATTAAGGATTATGGTTCAACATGTAGGATTTAGGATTATGATTAAGATCAGGGTTACAATATAGTTCATGTATAATAATTAGTAAATTATATCCCTTTAAATTAAACTCTAATCCACACTAGAAGTATAATAAAGCCCTAATAATAATCAAAGGATAATTGTAATCAAACCCTAACTATAATTAACTTTAACCCTAATCATGATCATAATTAATACCAAAATCCTAACCCTAACAATAATTATAAGCCTTTCCATATCCACACCCTAATGCCCAACCCTAATCATTATATATGCACTAAAATATAATCATATCTTAATCAAGCCATAACCCTAACCCTATGCAAAATTAAAACCATAACCCTAAACAAACCCTATTCTAAACCATAATTATTTTTCAAACGTAAACCCTAAACATAGTGATAATTCTAAGCCTTGTACTAACCATGCCCCAAATTCTAACTCTAACCACGACGTATACCGTAGAACCCTAATCTTAGTCCCAAACCTAAACCTAAAACCTAATCTTATGTATAACCTAAATACTTATTGTAGCCCTAACCATGATGTAAACCCTTAATTTAACCATAACCCTTACCTTAAACCCTAACCCTAACTATAATTTTACTCTAACCTTATTTATAAGTGAAACACTAATCCTAAACATGATGGAAACCTAACCCTAACCATAATCTTAACCCTGACCCTAACTATAACCCTACACTAGCCCTAACCTCTACTCTAACATTGATGTAAACCCTAGCCCTAACTAAAATATTAACCATTATCTTAAACATTATTCCTAACCATAATCCCAAGTCTAACCCTAAACCTTAATCATAATAATAATCTTGACCTTAACCCTAACCATACCCTTAACCATGATGTATACCCCAAAACCCTAATTATAATCCTAAATGTTTTTCTAAATGTAATGTTTAGGATGTAGGAATAGGGTTAGAATTTATCAATTAGGGTTAGGATTAGGGTTTATAATTAAGGATTATGGCTCAACATATAGGATTTAGGATTATGATTAAGATCAGGGTTACAATATAGTTCATGTATAATAATTAGTAAATTATATCCCTTTAAATTAAACTCTAATCCACACTAGAAGTATAATAAAGCCCTAATAATAATCAAAGGATAATTGTAATCAAACCCTAACTATAATTAACTTTAACCCTAATCATGATCATAATTAATACCAAAATCCTAACCCTAACAATAATTATAAGCCTTTCCATATCCACACCCTAAACCCCAACCCTAATCATTATATATACACTAAACTCTAATCATATCTTAATCAAGCCATAACCCTAACCCTATGCAAAATTAAAACCATAACCCTAAACAAACCCTATTCTAAACCATAATTATTTTTCAAACCTAAAACCTAACCATAGTGATAATTCTAAGCCTTGTACTAACCATGCCCCAAATTCTAACTCTAACCATGACGTATACCATAGAACCCTAATCTTAGTCCCAAACCTAAACCTAAAACCTAATCTTATGTATAACCTAAATACTTATTGTAGCCCTAACCATGATGTAAACCCTTAATTTAACCATAACCCTTACCTTAAACCCTAACCCTAACTATAATTTTACTCTAACCTTATTTATAAGTGAAACACTAATCTTAAACATGATGGAAACCTAACCCTAACCATAATCTTAACCCTGACCCTAACTATAACCCTACACTAGCCCTAACCTCTACTCTAACATTGATGTAAACCCTAGCCCTAACTAAAATATTAACCATTATCTTAAACATTATTCCTAACCATAATCCCAAGTCTAACCCTAAACCTTAATCATAATAATAATCTTGACCTTAACCCTAACCATACCCTTAACCATGATGTATACTAATCAAACCCTAACTATAATTAACTTTAACCCTAATCATGATCATAATTAATACCAAAATCCTAACCCTAACAATAATTATAAGCCTTTCCATATCCACACCCTAATGCCCAACCCTAATCATTATATATGCACTAAAATATAATCATATCTTAATCAAGCCATAACCCTAACCCTATGCAAAATTAAAACCATAACCCTAAACAAACCCTATTCTAAACCATAATTATTTTTCAAACGTAAACCCTAAACATAGTGATAATTCTAAGCCTTGTACTAACCATGCCCCAAATTCTAACTCTAACCATGACGTATACCGTAGAACCCTAATCTTAGTCCCAAACCTAAACCTAAAACCTAATCTTATGTATAACCTAAATACTTATTGTAGCCCTAACCATGATGTAAACCCTTAATTTAACCATAACCCTTACCTTAAACCCTAACCCTAACTATAATTTTTCTCTAACCTTATTTATAAGTGAAACACTAATCCTAAACATGATGGAAACCTAACCCTAACCATAATCTTAACCCTGACCCTAACTATAACCCTACACTAGCCCTAACCTCTACTCTAACATTGATGTAAACCCTAGCCCTAACTAAAATATTAACCATTATCTTAAACATTATTCCTAACCATAATCCCAAGTCTAACCCTAAACCTTAATCATAATAATAATCTTGACCTTAACCCTAACCATACCCTTAACCATGATGTATACCCCAAAACCCTAATTATAATCCTAAATGTTTTTCTAAATGTAATGTTTAGGATGTAGGAATAGGGTTAGAATTTATCAATTAGGGTTAGGATTAGGGTTTATAATTAAGGATTATGGCTCAACATATAGGATTTAGGATTATGATTAAGATCAGGGTTACAATATAGTTCATGTATAATGATTAGTAAATTATATCCCTTTAAATTAAACTCTAATCCACACTAGAAGTATAATAAAGCCCTAATAATAATCAAAGGATAATTGTAATCAAACCCTAACTATAATTAACTTTAACCCTAATCATGATCATAATTAATACCAAAATCCTAACCCTAACAATAATTATAAGCCTTTCCATATCCACACCCTAAACCCCAACCCTAATCATTATATATACACTAAACTCTAATCATATCTTAATCAAGCCATAACCCTAACCCTATGCAAAATTAAAACCATAACCCTAAACAAACCCTATTCTAAACCATAATTATTTTTCAAACCTAAAACCTAACCATAGTGATAATTCTAAGCCTTGTACTAACCATGCCCCAAATTCTAACTCTAACCATGACGTATACCATAGAACCCTAATCTTAGTCCCAAACCTAAACCTAAAACCTAATCTTATGTATAACCTAAATACTTATTGTAGCCCTAACCATGATGTAAACCCTTAATTTAACCATAACCCTTACCTTAAACCCTAACCCTAACTATAATTTTACTCTAACCTTATTTATAAGTGAAACACTAATCTTAAACATGATGGAAACCTAACCCTAACCATAATCTTAACCCTGACCCTAACTATAACCCTACACTAGCCCTAACCTCTACTCTAACATTGATGTAAACCCTAGCCCTAACTAAAATATTAACCATTATCTTAAACATTATTCCTAACCATAATCCCAAGTCTAACCCTAAACCTTAATCATAATAATAATCTTGACCTTAACCCTAACCATACCCTTAACCATGATGTATACCCCAAAACCCTAATCATAATCCTAAATGTTTTTCTAAATGTAATGTTTAGGATGTAGGAATAGGGTTAGAATTTATCAATTAGGGTTAGGATTAGGGTTTATAATTAAGGATTATGGTTCAACATGTAGGATTTAGGATTATGATTAAGATCAGGGTTACAATATAGTTCATGTATAATAATTAGTAAATTATATCCCTTTAAATTAAACTCTAATCCACACTAGAAGTATAATAAAGCCCTAATAATAATCAAAGGATAATTGTAATCAAACCCTAACTATAATTAACTTTAACCCTAATCATGATCATAATTAATACCAAAATCCTAACCCTAACAATAATTCTAAGCCTTCCATATCCACACCCTAAACCCCAACCCTAATCATTATATATACACTAAACTCTAATCATATCTTAATCAAGCCATAATCCTAACCCTATGCAAAATTAAAACCTTAACCCTAACCATACCCTTAACCATGATGTATACCCCAAAACCCTAATCATAATCCTAAATGTTTTTGTAAATGTAATGTTAAGGATGTAGGAATAGGGTTAGAATTTATCAATTAAGGTTAGGATTAGGGTTTATAATTAAGGATTATGGTTCAACATATAGGATTTAGGATTATGATTAAGATTAGGGTTACAATATAGTTCATGTATAATAATTAGTACTAGGTTAAGGTTAGGATTAAGGTTACACATTGAGGAATAGGGTTTAACATTTAGGGTGTAGCATATAGGATTAGGGGTTATCATTAGTATTAGGGTTTACATTTAGTTTTAGGGTTTATATGATGTTTATAATTATGGTTTGGTTTAGGATTATCATTATAGTTTATTTAGTAATCCAAAATCTAAAACCCTAACCCTAACCCTAAACCTAACCCTAAACATAATGCTAACCCTAACCATGATACAAATGTACCCCTAATGGTAACCCTAACCCTAACCCTAACCCTAAACCTAATGCTAACCTTAACCATGATCCAAAATGTACTCCTAATGGTAACCCTAACCATGATATAAACTATAACCCTAAATACTAACCCTAATCATATTAACTTATTCAACATGTTACACACGATGCGATTGCTACCAGCTCATTCACTATCCATAACAATAACCTCAGCTCTAGCGATAGTACTAACCTTAACCATAATAATAACACTATCCCTAATAATAACTTAAACCTTACCAATACGACTAACCTCAACTCTACTAATGGCACTAACCTTAACCATTACAATAACACTATCTGTTTAATCACAACTTAAAACTTAGCAAATTTCATAAATGTAATCTAATATTTCCCCTAACACTAACCTTAACAATCTCACTAACCTTAATTATAATAGTTTAACATACCCTAACACTAACCTAACCATTATATTAATACTAATTACAAATGTAATCCAACCTAACCAACTGGGTTTAACAACCCTTATGACGATTATTTTAAAAATTATTTTTAAAAATATAAAATATTAAATGTCTTTCGTGTTGCGCTGCCGCCGCTACTAGCTTATATATATATTTATATATATAATACACCGAGAGTAATCCTTCTCAAGGTGCCTATTTTCTTTAAATTGCAAGCTGCAATAGGCACCTCAAGAAGGATTACTCTCGGCGTATTATATATATAAATATATATAAGCTAGTTATATTGTGAAATATAATTACAATTTTAATAAATTTATTATATTTTATTAAATATAATACTATTTAATATAAATTTATATAATTATATTTATAATAATGAAGAATTTTTTTTATTTTTTTTTGATCGGTAAAAGGCCGAAGCCCTGAAATATTTTTATTAATATAAATAATAGTTTTACAGTGTGACCCCGCTCGCTGCAGGCACTGGTAGGAAAGAGCGTGGTTAAGAAAACCTCCAGCCTTGCCTGGGACCATAGGTCCTGTACTTATACAAATTATACGTGGGCATACCCACGACTCGACATTGTCGAGATTTGTTAAAATACATGATTTCCATGGGCATTCCCACGGCTCGATATCTATCGAGATTTTAATACACGTATAAACATTCAGTGGGCATACCCACTGCTAAAAAATTGATATTTAGGGTTACATTACATGAGATGCTGTATGAAGGTATACACCTTTCATTTCCATACATTTAGATCAGGAATTTGATTATTTGTTCTTGGATCTTTGTTATTTGCTTGTAATAATCTTCATTAGTGCGCTTTTTCTGCTACTTGTTCCTTGGACAGGAAGAGTGTTTCTCTTCCATAAAAAACTTTAAACCTGAAAATGTTAGACAAGAGAAACTTCCACTTCCACTCTTTATCTCTATCAATCAGAAAAAAAAAATTCCTCCTCCTTTTACCATATATCATCATTTGAGTAAATTATAACTGAGTGCCTCTTAGATTACCTTTATCAAGAGGAATAAGATACTATTTCTAACATTGTAAAATTTAGCTTGCTATATGCCATATACCTTTTTTCATGAGAAACAGTAATCATTTTAATTTATCAATATCTGAATTTTACAATATCACTAACTTCCCAGTTTTTAGATAAATACTATCATTATCCTCCACACAAATACCTTTTATTACCTTTTGTTCTAATGCTTTCCTTTGGACTAAATATATTTACCGTCTGTGCCTGCTTTTCCTGCCAAATGTTGGCATTTTTAAAAAAATATTTTCAATAATGCAAGTCAATATCCATATACTTGAGGCTCACCAATTTACAGACTTCACCTAATTCAGCTGTTCATATAAGTTCAAATATAGGAATTCATTTTACCGCACTCCTTTATATATACATATTAACCTTAAAGGGTAAAAGATAAGAGGGAGACCTAGTACTGAAAATTGCAAGTATAAGTGTCTTGGCTTAAGGCATCTCTATATAGATATCTATATACTATTGCTAGTATATATACATCTATCTTTATATTATAATCTCCGTAATCAGATTCCTAAGGCTAAGTGTAAGAAAGTTCTCAAAGCCAACTACATATATATGTTGGGGAGCAAATACATATGTATAAACACATAGAGGGATAAATGTGAGAGCACATGAATTATATTATTATACATATCAGTATATTTATATGTGCAGAATATAACTAAATCTCTAGGTTTGCCTTAAGGGTTCTGAATGAACAGGGCTTAGAAGATATATATATATATATATATATATATATATATATATATATATATATATATATATATATATATATATATATATTGAATATATAGATACAAATACATAAGGCAAAAATGCCTAAAGCCCTACAGTTCATAGCAAAAGATGCCTTTAGGCCTCCAGAGGACCTGCAAGTTACCAGAAAATGCAAAAGATACATACTAATGAAGAATTTTCATGAAAAGTATTATAAACAAATAATTTTAAATAAATTGATATTTTGAGTTAAATTTAATATGTTTTTAAAAATAAAACTATTATAATAATATTAAATATTGATTTAATATAATTTAATTTAAATATTAATATTTTGTAAAGAAAAAACAAAAAATTATAAGCAAATAAAATCATAATTTTTTTACATAAATAGTTGTTAATGTATAATTAATATATAATAAAAATTAAAATTATTTTTAAAAAAAAATGAATAAAAATAAATATATATTATAATATCATAAGTTTTTATTTAAATTATAATATATTGTAAAACTTAATAGTATAAACTACAATAGATTCAAATAACATAATTTTTAATTTAAAAATATATTAATAAAAAATAAAAAAAATTTATGAAAACTTAACAAAATAATTTTAAAAAAATAAATCCTAAAAAAATTCTTATAAATTCTAAAAAACTTCTATAAAATTTATTCATGCCCAAAAAATAAGTCTATAAGACCTTAAATGTGTTAGCCAATCATTTCATCAAAAAATATTTTTTACAATTTATAAACTTAAAAAATTTACATATAAATTATAGAAAATGTTTTACTTTTAACAAAATAAAATTAAACTAAATTGTAATTGGTGGAAAAAATCAGTTTTAATTACTAATACTTGCTTAACCTATGAGCAAGTACTAATAGTAGTATTATCTACTATTTGTTTTATGAATGTTTATGGGCAATTCTTATTATTTACATTGACTGATTGACAGAGAAAAGAACATTTTAAATGATCTATTTGAAAATACCAAACAAACAACTTTTACCCTCCCAAATTGTGCAAAATATCCAGGCGGCAGAAATAAGGCATTTTCAGTTCTATCTGAATTGAACTGATAATGAAGATGAAAATGAATGGACGAGGATTGTGATAATTAGCAAAGTACAAGAGAGTTTTAAACTCGATTCTATGGCGGCATTGGGTGTGACAGCGGAATTGATTGGCCTGCCTGGGCTCAAAGTGAACTTGCATTGGCCAAGGCCAAACAGGGCTTGTTTACATGGAAGAGGAAGAAGGCCAACGCATTCAATGAGGGCAACCGCTGATCCCCAAAGCTGTATTGAAGAAGATCGAGCAATGAGTACAGATGCCTTTCATCAGTTCATTAGTTTAAGCCAGGGTTCATGGAATGGCTCCTTCTCTGTGTGTAATCATAATTTCAACTCACTCTTTCATTCTTTTAATTGTCTGCATTTGTGATGTCGCTTATTTTGTTCATGTTTGAAATGTACGAGTGACAGCAATACGATGTCTTGGGGAACGCACTGCAACGTGTTAATACCGACTTAGCTGTCACTTCCTATGGGGAAGATGAACTTGTCAGCCTCATGCAAACGTGAGAATTGCTTCCCATCGTAATTTTACATTGCTCCTACACAATCCGTGTGTTGGAAACGAATTTCCTCATTGAGCAATGTTCATTTTTTTTCATCTATATTCATTGGGGAGAAACTTTAACCAACAGTGGGTAACGTCGTATTAATATCAATAAAAAATGTAAAATGTAGCTGCCATGATTTACAGTGAAAATGTACTCTGTGCATTTGTGCTGTGTTATGTTACAGGTTGAAGATAAAGCAAGCCCCACCCAAGACATCAATATTAGGAGGTCACACAGAATCGGAATGGGAAGAATACAAGCTTAGGGAGACTAATATGTTCACAATTGACAACCATGAGCAGGTGAGCTCCAGCCTCTGCGTTCTATTGTTTTGTTCTGCACCATCAAGCGGTTTTTTAGCATATTTATTAAATTACTTTGCAATTATACTACTTCCATATTTGGCATTTCACATTCCTATCACCATTGGCTGATAGGTCTGATTTGGGGAATTGATTTCTCACTGTGTCGAAAGATTCTAATTAATTAATCCTATAGCAATTTTAAAAATATTTTGACTCAAGAAGTCTCTAGGGAAAATGGCTAGTATCTTTAGGTCTAAAATATGTCTGATACTCACATATGTCATAGGGCTGGTTGTATCCGTGTATTAGCATATTGGAGGCATTTCATTGACTAGATGCTTGTTCTTTCATGGGAACGGACATCAAAACAATTTCTTGGTATGTTTACTCAAGTGGTCTTCAAATGTTTGTGCAATCGTATTCCCTCTAAAGTTATAAGCGAATGAAAGGCAAGAGCGAGGAAGGAGGCACAGATGAAGAAAAGTAATCAACTCTAAAAATTAACTGAAAAATGAGTGAAAAGTTTGCATATATCACTATTTACAGGTTTCCTCCCTTTCCAACTAATAGCGAGCTTAAGAAGGGAATCTAATGTAATTTTTTTTTGGGTAGGACAAGGTAAGAACATTCTCGAAAGTTTCTTTGCAAATTTTTAAAACTTGTAGAATTCTCTAAAGACGTTCAACTCAATTAGTGTTAAAATTTGGGCAACTGGAGAAGAAATGGCCACCTGTTTTTAGAACTAAATGATACTTTTTGAAAATTCAAAATTCAGATTTTACAGATGTAGTTTTGATCTACAATTTCTCCTAATTATTTTTTTGGGTGGCCTATCCCATTGACATGCCTTGTCTATGAATTTTAAATAATAAAGATCCAGGGAGATTGGATTTCCACAGTTTATGATGTTTTGATAGCTTTGCTTCATAATTTATCGTATGTGTAAATTTCAGCTCAAACCTGATGATTCTGAGTGCATTGGCAATGGTGTATCGTAGTCCAGAGTGAAGTTTTTAAAAATGGAATTATGGAAGCACTTTCATTTAACAGAAGTAACCCCATTAATTCAAATCTTGATCTAAATGGACTGATTTTTGAGCATTCTGATTCTTCTATCGAAACAGTGTTAATGATACATTCCTCTTTCCCAAGACAAATTCATCTTGAGTTGCTATGTTGCCGCTACCCAATGCTCCTAATATTCCTCACATGGAGGGCGTGAAAGTTTTATCGGGGAAGAAATCCAAGGCCATACGCCATGCTCCTAGATCTGTTGATTATTTGAAAAAAGTAGATTGCTCGAAGC
The DNA here is from genome assembly GCA_027943335.1 of Chamaecyparis obtusa. Lineage (NCBI taxonomy): Eukaryota > Viridiplantae > Streptophyta > Pinopsida > Cupressales > Cupressaceae > Chamaecyparis > Chamaecyparis obtusa. The sequence continues at coordinate 227,476 of BSBK01005114.1, forward strand.
ATTAAGTTATGTCTGGACATTGACATGTTTACTTAAAGGGGATGTCTATAAAATTTTACAATTTTTGATATTTAGCAAAGATGCCTGTGGATCATCACTCTAGTGCCTATACTGAAGGATGCTAACCTCAGGTCCTGACAAACCTAGACTAAAAGCATTTCTTAGTTTACTGGAAAGGTTTGCAAAACTGCGTGGTAAATAAACATTCTCCATCATGCCTATCTACAAATGGACACCATCTTATAGTCATTAATAACGTACAAATCGAATGCAAACCTCCCTCAAGATCTTCAGTAAATGCCTTTCCAAGAAAGAGAAGGGTATGACCTACATTCAGGAAATGGTATGACCTGTACAACACTCTAAAAGATCATCAAAACCACTCGCAAACCCTACTAAAAATGCAAACAACAAACCAAAATATGTTAACATGTCAAAATACATCAAAGGCATCCACCTTAAGAACATTATCGAAAAACTTTACTTGTAGACACACCTGTGACTTCAGGATGAAATCATCAAATCCAGCCAGGAGGTATTTTTTCCTCAAAATTGGAATTTCTAGAGGATTTTTGTCCTCAAGAAATTAAAAACTCTGAAATCTTCTCAGAGCCAAAAGTAGATATGTTAAAATGGTAACCTTTTTCTCTTCACAGCTCCTTTTATAATCTTCCCTAGTGAATAAAATATTAATTTTCCTTTTTGGCTCCATATTTACTTTAATATTTAAACTCATATTTAAGCTAACAAAACAGCCACCTTTTCACTTGAGCCTAATGCCTCCTTTATGCACAACTTTAAGTCACTTTTCTCTTTTTAAATAATAAAATAAGCTGTCAATTTAAAAATATTTGAAATATTACTTTTGACAACTTAATTATTTATCACTTTTTCGGCATCAATTAGCTTACGGGGAAATATGGCAAATAAGCTAATGGCCACAAACTTGGTTATATGTGGGAAGGGGACATTACATTTCTTTCCATATTTATCGTTGCATTACATTTTTTTTGAATTTAGAACTTCATTATCAATATTTTGTCATTTTTTCATTCAACTCAATAGTCACACTGCAAATTGAAATTTCATATTTATTATTAAATTTGACTAAAACAAATACATACATAAACTCTTGCACTAATAAGTTTACATGATTGCATCTTATTTGTATGATAATAATTTACACCCATATTAATGCTTTTTTGAAAACAGAGGTAACCATTTCTATGCCCAGAGTCGTAGTGGCAGCACTGCATTTAAGTAATCAATTCCATAGAATTATGTGCTCTTTCATGAAATCTGGTCATAATCTTTGCTATGGAATTATATTCTCTTTCATAAAGTGTGACCATTCACTTGCAAACAAGCTACTATGCAAATATACAATACTAAGTGCTCCAAGATAGGATGCTCTTTTCTCTATAATGGTGACTGAGATCAACACTTCATGTTATTACAATATTTGAAGCTATTGGTAACATTACTTTCTGTCTGTATATGCAAGTGTGTCTTCAAGGAATTAGGCTACTTTGGAAAATTATTGAATTTGTAAATACATGGTATTTGCTAAGAAAATAATTTTTTTGCTGACTACTTGATTATAATATGCCTCATGCAGATAGGATTTTTCCCAGAAGGAATGGCATTTTCTCTTAGACACCAATCTGCAGATGTGGTTGACAAAGTTTTGCGTGTGGGAGTTCTTGGTGAGGATGATGTTGATGAAGAATTTCCAAAGTAAGCATTTCATTACTGAAAATGTAGATTGCAAGATGTTATCAATAATCTTGTTTCTTAAATGTTTTTGAATCTTTGATTATTAGAACTTAAATTGTGGAACGTAGTTTTATAGAAGCAAATCTTTAGAAGTTTCTATGGCATTCATGCTAAGGAAAATGCACTGTAAAAACAGATGCTTTATGACATTAAGGTACAGAAAATCACTTCAGATAACATGAAGGCATGCAAAATTTGTAAAACAGAAAATCATGATTAATTTCACAAATTCAGGAAACATGACATGCTAAAGCATTTTTATGTAATATGAAAGGAATACACATAAGAACCACATAAGGATTTTGACCGAAAGTGGTTATATTGTTCATCCTCTCTCAGAGGATTATTAATGGAATACACATAAGAACCACATAAGGATTTTGACTGAAAGTGGTTATATCGTTCATCCTTGCTTAGAGGATATTTAAACTAATTTATATCTCCCCATCGACCTCTTAAACTGAATCATCCATATGAAGTGTACTATATCTACATTAGGTGTATGATCGTTTAATTTGGAAGGATCCTTTTAGCTACGATTAAGAAATCACAAATATTTATTAAACAATATGAAGTCATTCATAAATTTGGACTTGCGTTTGTTGTGTTTGATTTAACCAGGTTGATTTTTTTTTCTTACATTCATATATTTAAATTCTAGCTCAAGAAAAAATTGACATAATAAATTGAAGTTTTATTCAGAAGCAGCTATTTGAGCGGCCCCGGTAAAGCTGCTTATTGGGAGAGTTGAGATCTGTTAGTACTAATCTGAACTCATGTAATCTTCAGTTAGACTCCTAGTAAAGATTACTACAAACTATGAGCAATCCTTCTAGAAGGTCATCTAAAAATAGCCATCATTAACTAGCCGCTAAAAATAGACTTCTTAGAATATGACCATCTCTTCGAAAACAATAACAACTAAACATAGTGGGAGCTATTTTTAGCTATAAAGACGATTTTGATGTTCTTTTTTGTTATTTTGATCAATGGCAGACCCCTAAAGATTTTGCAATTTTGACATTCTTTTGAAACCAATTTTTATCAAGAAGGATAAAAAAGGAACCAATAGCATGGTTTGCACAATTTTGCTAATTAACACTTAAAATATCTTGTTTAATTTTTAATTTTTTTTTGACTTGACTAGAAACTTTGCAACCAATATCACATTAAAACAAATATGAGAAATTTCTTTTGGAAGACTCATAAAAGTGTATTTGTTTGGCAGGGGTGTAACATCGTGATAGAAAATTACCTTTTGACCAGCTGAGTCTTGAAAAGCTAGTGCCACACTTTGACCTTCTAGAATTGTAAATACTAGAGCCATCAAGTTTTAATTCTATGAACATCTTGGATGGAGGCCATTGCTTGAGTTTGGATGTATTTTGAAATGGTTTAAGTTGTGCCATAAATTGAAGACACTAATCTGGGGGACAAGCAGAGAAAGTGTGACTTATTTTTTTGAGTTTGGATATAAATTGGCCAAGGCTCTGTGTGGGGAGTTAGAAGTCCCAAATATTCTTTTATTGGTTCACTCCTTACACGCCAAAAATAAAACATGGGATTATGGAATATATGTCTTCAATTGGAGTCTTGCATAGATGAGACATATGTGAAAAGTCTCTTATCCAAAGGTAAGGAAACTGATCATGTCATCTTAGAATATTTGTGCACATGGACAAATGATAATGCGCTGATGAGAATTGGGATAAGAGGTGGCAAATAGATTGAGACCATGTGGTCAATTGGCTATCGCTAAAGATCAAGAGAGCTAAATGCAAACACAAAATAAAAGATCAATATGATAGAATATTGCTATTTGATTCAAGGATACAATATGATTACAAAATACAATGAAGCCTATGCTTATATAGAGCAAGGCAACACATGAATAAAGGAAACTAACTCAAGATAGACATTGATGTCATTAAAGCAAGACATGCATGCTTGTTGGAGATAACTAGATGTCATAGCTTGTTAGATGGAATGCAACTCGAATTAGGCTAGGTAAGTTTCAATAAAGCCCATATGGTATGGCCACATGACTGATTAACAAAACTACCAAAGTGGGCTTATCCTAACTAGCTGCATATAATGCAATATTGTAATAAATTAAATACAAGAAAATAAAAATGCACTGACACACCTTTACAAGAAAAAAATAGCATCAAATAGATAGAGGGGTCCCTAAAATGTGTAGCCATGTAAGGTACTTCTATACAAAGGTGGAGAAGGAGAAAAACTTGTGCCCCCCCCCATCCCCCCCAAAGGTCTGTAAGGCCTATATGAGTTCCTGCCCACAAAAAGAATCGAGATAGATAACTCCATGGAAGGAAAAACTCCCGTCTAGGATAGAGATAAGAAGAGGGACCATGCAACTTCCCCTCAAGATGAAGGTTCCTTTGCTGATGGTAGATGCTCAATACTGAAGGTTGTGATCACTAAACATCATTTCTCCCTTAGGAAGAACCAAAGCCAGATGTGTACATAAGACATCTTCCCATTCTTGGAAGAAAAATAAGGGAAGAAAACTTAGAATATCTGAATATGTGATGTCTTTGGAAGTTCCTTAGGTGTTGCTATGTGGATGTTGAGAGGTGCCGCAAATAAATCAAGAGTCTTAGGCCTAATTGAAGAATGTGATAATCTAGAACCTAACAGAAACAGATGTAGAACAAGTTCCAAAAACAAAAATGAAGACAACAATTGTGCTTGAATAGTCATCAAAGAGGATATGAATGTCATTGATGCTGTCCAAATCTGCAAGAAGGGACTCACAAAACATATCTACAAAAATTTTCAAATACTCATCCCAAGGGATCGACGTTGGAAGATGATGTATGTGATCTTGTTGCCCCAAATCACTGGAAGCCTCATCTTAGGCAACACTGGAAGCCTCATTGTAGGTCACTCTGAACCCTGAAGAAGGAGAAGATGATGGAGATGGGATCTTAATGCATGTCATTTGACTACACTGCTCATCCTTGGATGATGTGTCCGTACAAGATGTTTGAGTATGAACACTTGACGAATCTTCTGATGGTGTAGAAGAATCTGGAAAATTAATGTGATTATATCTTGAAGAAGTTGCTTTAGTTCATCAATATTTTTAGAAAACAATCATATTCATTACGATTTTTTCCCATAGTACCCAAATTTTGAGCTTACATGATTTGGAAGGACAACGTAGAATACTCAAATGGAAAAGAGAGAGAGTGAGAGACATGATCAACTCCCCCAAGATTATCCAATAAACAAAAGCAAATGCAAAATATCAATATAGCCCCTCAAAATCACACAATAATGAGACCCTGAACAAATTCTGATGATAGCATTTTATTCTTACTGTGATTGCAATTTCCACTTGCCAAATCAACGAAGTGATCTTGATTTTAGTGTATTATAGATGCCAAATTAGATCACAAGGGTGAAAGTACAGTTTTTATATAGAATGAGATAGATCAAACCACACCAATAAGAAGCGCACAAAAAAGTTATACACTTCTTAAAAAAATTACACCCAAAAATGTTATTGCATAAGAGCCTAAATAGAGTACCAAAAATTCTCAAAGCAAGGACTACGTAGCATCACTTGCAAGAATTTGCAATTTGTCGAAAATTTTGACACCAAAATAGTAAACTATCTATAGTGGACACCATTGCAAAGAAAATCTCATAAAAAGGAGTTGAGATGACCTATGATAAAGCATCTAAAGTTAGTTGCCAAAACCAAAATTCAATTGGACGGGGGCGAATTAGGTTGAAGGGTGCTGACATTAGTATGACATCATTTGATGCCAACCTATTAAAATATACTCATCTGAATAAAAAATTTCTTCTAAGCTTGAAATCATTATGACCTGGCTGAAACCACCTTTTGTACCATCAAATCATCAAAGTCAAATTCAAAACCGTCTTAGTTGTGTGGGAAATCACGAGGGGAAAAAAGTTGTTTTGGGGGAATATTCCCTACATATCTTGTGGGTGGTGGTGGAGCCATTGGTAGTGGCTAGCCATGGATTGGCGTTTGTTTTGTTGGTGGATTACTCCCATTGCTGGTGGTGACTAGAGGTGCTTTCATCGGTGGCAAGGACTACATGCCATCATCTAGGGTTTAAACCTCATTGATATGTGCACTATTGTTGAAGGTATTGTAGGTTGCTAGAGGTGGTAGGGATTTTATGTTGCCATCCAGTTGACTCTTTGCAGGTATTATGTAGGCACCAACTTGTGCAATATAATTTTAATTTTTTTTGACTATATGATTCATATGATTGAGGGATTTGTCTTTTATGGATGTAGATAAAAATCTCCAATTTTTACAATTTAATGGTTGATCTATGGGTTATTGGGCCTTTTGAATGTGATGGTAGAGTTAGATTTGACCCAAAATTCTCTGAAGGATTAGATACCCACTAGATCTAGCACATACCTTCCAATTTAAAACCCTTACGGCCCGTTTGTTTGTTGGAATTAGACTGGAATTGGGATTGTCAAATCTCGGAATTGACATTTTCGATGTTTGCGTTCAAAACATGAAACTGGAATAGGGATTTGTTAATTCCCATTTACCCCCAAAACCAGCATTTGAATCTTCCATCTAGATAGGTGGAATTGGAAAATCAATTCGAATTCCACTTAAATTATAAATTTTGAAATTTATATGCAAACAACATTTTCCATCTTCTCGTTATGAATTGCAGGTGAATTGCAGGTGAACCAAACGGTTCCAGCCATATTCCAAAAACCATTTTCCGGATTTAAAACTTCCAGAATTGTCAAATACTGGAATTTGACAATTCCAGCAACCAAACAGACCCTTTACAGATTTTGCTTGTAATGTCCAAAATGAAACCATCAAAAGGGAAAGTACTTTATTGGATGTTGTGAACTCACTGGTGTTTTTAGATTTGCTCCAAGAATCACTCAAAACAACCTACAAAAAAAGCCACAAATAAACCTTCTCAAGAATTTTGTATTTCTACCAAGTTTTTTCCATGCAAGAGAAGAAAATACTTAACTTTTCAAGAGCAAGTATAATTTCTAATCTTAGATCTTTTGAATATTAGTCCTAGGTACTCTTTCATCTAATACCATGTTAGGTTTGACTATGGAGATAGCCACCAAAGATCAAAAAAGCTAAAAGCTAGCACAACAATATGATAGAATAATGTTATTCTATTCAAGGATACAATAAGCAAGAGAGATTCATTACAGAATACAAAGAAGCCTACTGTTATATAGAGCAAGGCAATGCATAAATGGTGAAAACTAACTAAAGCTAGACATGCATGATAGGCGGAGATAAATGGATGAAGTAGCATGATAGAAGGAATGTAACTCAACTAAGATTAGATATATGTCAATCAAGTGGATAAGATATGGACAATGACTGATTGGCACAACTACCTAAGTGAGCTTATCTTAATTAGATACATAAAATACACTATGGTAATAAACTATAAATGCAACAATTGTCAATAGGTCTTACTTTTCTTTGCATTGTTATATGCAAATGTTAATGTTGGTATGGAGTTTGATTATTGGTTGATATCTTTTACACCGGGTAGGAGAGGTGGAAGGATGCAGAATCTGCTTGAATTTATAAGATGCATTAGATGGTCTACAGACACTCATTAGTCACGATGATCACTTCTCTCATGTAGCTTGTCAACTTATAGATACTTTTCTATAATTAGTTTCCAAGGGTCATTGTTTTTTAGGTAAGGTAGTTATTGGTGATGAGCACATGCTTATGCTAAGAGGGGTGGGGGCAGGATGGGGAGGTGAATCATTATAACGTAATCTTTTACAATTTCAAATTAATAATCACAATAACATCAATCATGCAACATCAACAATTAAGAACACAAGAGAAACACAAAATTTGCATGGAAACCCTTTCAGTAGAAAACCACGGCAAAATATTGCTTGTATAAAATTCTCTTACAAGCTTTGTAGGCACCAACCTATTAGAGAGACCAATGCCCACTTACCTTTGTGGGCACCAACTTGCTAGAGACACCAATCCCTACTATTGAGCACCAACCCAGCAAGAGACACCAATCTCTTCTATTGAGAGGCACCGACCTCTAAAACAACAAAATAATAGTCTTTTTGAAAATAATTCTCCTTAAAAACCTGCCTTAAATCTGCTATAAATCACCTTTAAAGGTCTGCTTCAATTTTTCCTTAAATCACCTTGAAAGGTCTCCTATAAATTTGCCTTAAATCACCTCAAAAAGTCTGCTATAAATCTCCCTTGAATCAGCTATAAATCTTCTCTTAGGTCTGCTCCAAATCTGCTATAAATCACGTCCAAAATGACAAATCTCCTTGAAAGGTCTTCCATAAATCTGCTATTGGAGAATATATTTTTGCTCTAAATCTGCAAGCTATTTTGTTAAATGCTTACCTCTTACACCACAAACTTTCCTTCTTTTATACCCCACCAAATACCTCTTCACCGAAGAGTGGCGACTACTAAAGAGGTCGGCCAAACTTAAACTATGAATATTTAATTTTAATTCCCAAAAGAGGGCGATCACCATGAGGATTCAATCCCTTAAGATAATATAAATTTATTTATATTTAAATCTAATTAACCTCCAATGTGGGCACCAAAATGGGTTGCCCATTATAAGTAAATTATTTAATTTAATGCCAATCCTAAGGTATAGTCGGCCTTTGAAGATCTTTTTTGGAAATCAGTTAGCGGCATTTGGTCTTTAATTTGCTTCACCAACAAGATGTCCCTCGATTTGCTTTAGTGAGTTATTGTATTGGGTCATCTGATTTTTCCTGTGACATCGATGATACCAACAATCTCTTTTGACATCAATGACAATAATCTAACAATCTTCCCCTTTGTCATTGACATCAACCCTATAAAGAAATAATCTGTGAAAGTATAATGCCCCCACTTACTCTAGTACTCCCCCTTTTGCAACTCTCCCCCTTTGACATCAATGCCAAAGGGATTCCTACAACTAATATGCAGCAGCTGATCTGCATTATCAGCTCCCCTTGAATTCGTGCTTCTTCATAAGATATTGCTTCCCAACTGTTTGCCCGCTGGGGTAAACTTAGTATTGCACAGACATAGTACAGGAAATATAATAAACACAGAATGTATCATAGAATAATAAATACTTTCGTTAATCATTCCATACTGGCAAGTACATTTACATCGTAATGAGCATACAATCATATCCCCGTGTCCAACCTTCGAGAGAGTATATAAAGTACCCAAAGGGCCACGACCGAAACGTTGTGACATAACTGTCTAACCTCTCGGTCACTAACGACTGAGAGTAACATAATACTTTACTAATATAATAACCCGTACATACAATTATCCCGACAACATCATCCCCCCCCCAAAAAAACAAGTCGTCTCCGACGACTTACAACAACAGGGAGATGAAATACACCACATAGAAGAAGAAAATCACTGAGAAGGGGCAAAGGGGCGTCCCTGAAAAGATGAAGTGCCGCCCTCCCCATCAATGCTGCGTCCAGTAGGTCTTTTCCGTCACATCCCATTCCTCTCGTGCCTGCACCAAACTTGTCTCCAAAACATACTGTTTAGCTATAGCCTCCGCTAACACCATACTGTCTCCCTAGCCAATCTGACCTTGATAGCCACCCGTGCCAACTTCTCTGCTTCCAACTCCTGGGTACGCTGAGCCAAGTGTTGCTCTACTGCCTCCAACTGGGTGGTCATCTCCTCTCGAAATCTCTATGCATCCACCAAGACAGTCTCACGTCCAGCCAACACCTACTCCAAGTGCCTCAAAGCGTAGTACCCCTCTTGAAAGACTTGCTTCAGTGCTCTCTTCACCTCCGGCATGCAGACACTCCATGCCTGTAGCAGCTCCGATCTCATCAACAGGTCACACTCTCCAAGGGCTGATAACTGAACCGACTGGGGGTCTAGGGGGCAACGCCCCCAGCGGGGTCGAGGGGTAGCGCCCCCGCGGGGTCCTGGGGCAGAGCCCCAGGCGCGCTCCCTGTCGCGGTACAGGGCGGGGTCGAGGGGCAGCGCCCCCGCTGCCAAGACCAATTTAGCACTCTCAAACCCACACAGAAGTCTATGGAACACACCATTTTGTGATTTTCTTCTGATCCCATACTCTTTTCTGTAAAGCGCTTATGTTTTCCTTACTACCTCATTATGTCCTACCCTTCGGTACCATACGTTATTCATTTTGAACTGTTTTGATTTGTCGTCATTTTTTTTTTTTTAAAAAAAATGTTTGTCAACCCTTGCCGTCAATGACTGTCTTCTTCTTCCTGTGCCCGTACGGAATTGTATGTTTCAACTTCCCTAAGTCTGCCGAATTTACTTTTTAAATCTTAGGCCTAAATGTAGCCGTACATTCCTTGGACGGTATTCTTGTTACACCTTTCCTTTCAATGCCGTATGGCGTTATGATCTCCTTGGTCGTGCGACGTCCAAGCTCTTCTCCGTGTATGGTAGTCTTTTGACCGTACGGTATTGCAATGTTTCTGCACGAGGCATATAACAACCTACCTCCCAGTCCGTACGGTGCTGTACGATGGATATCCCAATCCTTGTATGTGCCAATGGCCATACGGCCGATGCTGGCAAAATGTACTTTATTTCCTCCGTACGGTGGCATCATTGTCTTTACGTACCATATGGTACCGTACGGTCGTCTTCCTGTTCGTACTGTTAATAATGCTATGTGCACTTTCAATGAATTCACGTCTTCTTTGTCTTCTTGTTCGTACGGAACCGTACGGCCATCTACAAAAAACTTTCAATGGTTTCGGTTTCATATAGGCTCCGTACGGTGTTTTAACTTATGTGTTGTTTGATTCCGTACGGTGGTTTATAATGCTGTACGGTGTACGGTGCCAATTTTTTTCTTTTTTTTTTCAATTTTTTTTCCTCCACCGTACAGTCATGCATAGCCGTACGGGTGTTTTTCAATTTCCTGTCTGGAGGCTTCTCTAGGCGCCCGTACGGATGGCTCTCGGGTCGCCTGCATGACCACTTGAGTCATTTTCCATCCTCTCGGTTGCTCTGTCCCTCCTCTCTGGTCCATCCTCTCTAGGGAAGGTTTCAATTTGGTCCCGTTGATGGCGTCATGTATCCGTTCGTCGAGAGTCCATAACTTGACAACCCTGTCATAGCTGACTTCCCGACATGTTCCTCGCTTAATCTCATTGTGCAGCCGTTCCGTCAAGCTTTCCCTGTGGCCGAGTCCATTTTCACTGGCCATCCAAAGGCTTGGAACCATAAATTCTATAGGGGCCACAGCCTCTTGCCCGTACATAAGAAGAAGGAGAATCAAGAGTTTGAAGGTTACAGTCTTCCACACAGGATTCCAGTCATCTCCCTTGGCGATGGTTTTCGGATTTCTCTCATCCATCTCCGTACCCAGATTCAAAGGTTTCACCGTCAGTTCTTCGTACTTCATAGCCTCGTTTTTAAACTGATGTGCGGGTACGGTGTCCATTGTAGCTTCTCCTTCCTTATACTCCTCGTACTCTGGAGGATATTTATCTGGCTCCTCTTCGTCGACGCTTAATACGTTACAGGAGGGTGAGAACATCTCATAGTCCTCCCGCTGCCAATGGAACAATCCATTTAGTGAATCCGTGTCATCCTCCGAACAACATCCTCCGAGTTTTAGTATGCCTTCGGCATCCGGATCCATCCCCTCTCTGCCTTCGTCTCGTGGGTCATTCTCCCCTTTAGATTCAGATCCCGAGGAAGAGGCAAGTTCTTCACTCACCAACTGGGTCCGGAGATCAATAGTAAACTTCTTGCCTCCGCTCTCCATCGAGAGTGTATTCCGTTTCCAGTTGTGGTTTGCCTTTGCTGCCACCAGCCATCCTCTTCCGAGTATGGCATCGTACCCTTTCTGTTTTAACGGGATGACCACAAAGTCGAGCACAAAAAGTTGTGCACCCACGGTGACCTGTTGTGCCATCAACATGCCGAGGGGTTTAATCCCGTGCTGATCAGCACCTAACAGATTAAATGTAGGTGGCCACAGAGTGGGCTATCCTACCTTTTTCCATGTGTCCTCCGGGAGGACGTTTACCTCGGATCCGCCGTCTACTATAGTATCCATTAGGATGGTGCCCAGGATGCCCATCTCCACCACGGCTGGATGTCTGCCATTGTTGACGGTGAGCAGCATTGGATTTGTCACCGAGTTTCCCGGTACGGAAGCATCCGTGTGTCTCGGTTTGGGTTTATCAACCTTTGTACCCAACAACACTGTCCCCAATTGAGGCATGGTGTATAGGAGGTCCTCCAGCTTGACAGGCACCTCCAGTTGAAGCATCTGCCGTACAATGTTCCTCTCCGCGTCTGTGCAGTAGGGTCCGGATGATTCATGTGTCTCTCCCCGTTGGGCTTTCATCGCCCTTTCTATTTCCTCCCTTGCCTCCACCATTCTCTGCTTCTCCGTTCGGGGATGGGGGTAGCGGGCTTCCTTCGCTTGCCCTCGAGTAAGAGCAAGTATAGCTTCTTTAATCCGTGTTTTCTCCATCTTGACACACTATTCTGCTTCCTTAATGTCTTTCAATGTCTGTTCCATGATATTGCTCCTATGAAATCTGCCTCTGTTGTATATTCTACCTTTGTGATAGGAACTTGTATACAACATGACACCACTGCAATCATCACATACTAATTGTCAAATCTGCATCTTCACCTTTGCTGCTTGCACAATGTTTAGCCTTGATGATGTCACATATAACAGGCTGCTAAACATTGACTTGTACAATATCTGATTGTCAAAAGTGTTAAGCACACAGATATACTGAGGGAGAGGAGGGTGAATCAGTATGTGCCAATTTCAAATTGTTTGAACTTTAATTATCATTAATAACTTCTCCAAGCATCACAACTATCCTCAAAACCAAATCATAATTAGTAGCATTTATTAGTCTTTCCTTAAATATCAAGCAACTTATCAAATAATGAACATAAGCACACATCCACACAAATGAACTCCAAATTGACATTGAAACCCGGAAGGGAAAAACCACAGCGAGAATAGTTGCTTGGATCTACTGCCCAAATCCAACTTCACAGGAATATAATAAGGAATTTACAAGATGAAGTAGGCACCAACCTATCAGAGACACAAATCCTGAGTTACATTTGCAGGTGCCAACCTACAGGAGACGCCAATCCTATAATCCAAGATCTGAGAACCAACTCAGCATGTGAGACTCCAATCTCAAACATAATATAAGAGAGTTGTAATGTGGACCTTCAAGGCTGAATACTCAGCTTCTTGATATGATCAACTTCAAAATATCCCCACGCTATGCATAGGATCTTCAAATGAGTTTGCACACAATGATTGAGTAGACAGTTTGCATGCTACTCATTCAGCATCATCACCCACATACTCGCACAAGTTACACAACAATCACACAAGGAATAAACCTAGTTCAACATTATATGTGCATTGCATGATAATTACATCCACAAGTCGGCCTAGAACATAATTACAATATCTGAAAGTTGCCCACAAGAATAAACCTTAAACCAAATGTATAATAGGTCAGGTCCAAAAGCCCACACATTAGTCTAGGAGAGGGAACACACTACGCATCACCCAACATAGATGCTACTGGTCCTAAATAACCTTCACATGCTTCCTCCAACTGTCACGCGTTATCCTTCTTCGGTTCATCATTCCGAAACTTCAACACAGCCAGCCAACTAGATCAACAAACACTCTGTCACTTCTAGCTTTCTGTCTGCTGAAGCTCAGCCACTGAAACTCTCAAATATGATTCTTGATTTGTAGCTTTACATTAATTCCAAACTGCAAGCCATAACTCTCAATTGCGTCAAAATGTGGAGCCAAACAGCATGAGAGTGCAATTGAGTGCACATACTATCTCAGAGCAACAAACCTCAAAAACATATCACAGATATTTCTAGACAACAACACATGTGATAGACAATTAGGAACTACTAAAACTGGAGCATAATGATAATATTAAGAGAGCTATATAGCTTGTCACTGTCCTTCTGGAACTCAAATGCTCAGATATGTCATGTCAAAAGCAAATAAAATTGTTGCAGCTATCGGACAGATGAAATCATATACGATTAGATTTAATTTTCACTGACTTCTTTGACATCAATGACAACATAATGTTCAACAAAAAGTTCATATGGCCCTTTTGTTTATGCCATAACCAGCTTTCATCTGCTTGTTCAATAAAGCATCTTTCTCCCTTGATCTCACTGAAGATGTATAGATTATCTGCTGTTCTATTTGCCTCTGCTACTTATCTTCTTGTATTTTCCTTCCTGATCTCATATCCGTGAGTATGGAATGTAAGGGTGTATCCTTGATTACACATTTGACTGACACTAAGAAGAGTATGCTTCAACCATTCAACATATAATGTATTTTTTCAGTTTTTGTTTTTCCATTGTCAAGGCTAAGAGTACCTTTTCTTGTTATCCTCGTTGTAGCATGACCCCCAAATTTCAGTCCTTTCATTTACCATTTTCTATTAAATTAATATTTATATGCTATTAATGGTTATCTATTATCTGTTTGTAAATATCTTGTAAATATTAGAATGTTTCTAATATTTGGTTTTCTGTAGTTAGAATAGAAAGTTTCTATTCTTTACGATCGTTTCCTAAGGAAACATCGTCTATTTTTTTGTATATATAGATCATTCGATCTTTGTGAATACATCAAGTATTTTTACCAATTACTTCTTGTAATATGGTATCAGAGCCATTTCTTTAAATTTTTTTGGAAAATTTATAATTTCTTTCAAAATTATTTGCTCAAATTTTTTGAATTAATTTATATTTATTCTCACATTGTGGGATCTGCTGCTGCTCACATCTAGCATTTGTGAGTTTGGCCAGTTTTCGGCCTTGCCACGTTTTTTTCGCAAATCCGCCATTATTTTTTGGAGGTTTTTTGTAGCAGGCTGTTTTTTTTAGAAACCCTAATTTTTGGGCTCAATTTTTTTTCCTAATTATAGATTCTTGGTGGGTTTTTCGAGAGCTCAATTGGGTTGTCGTTCAATTTTTCTAGGTGCCTCGATTTTCGTGCCTCAATTTTTGAGCCAGCGGATCCAGATTTCGACGGCATATTTTTTTGGGTTTTTCGAGCTTTCTTCTGGGTGCTACTCCGTTTTTTTGCAAACCAAGTATTTTTAAGATCATTCGATCTCTGTGAATATATCAAGTATTTTTACCAATTACTTGCTATAATATTTTCAAGGTGAGAAATTTTCTCATCTCTAGTCACATGGCTTGAGCAACCATTGTAAATATACTATTTATTTTTCCCATTTTGGGCATGAAAGGTTGTTTGCTCACGCATGGGCTTCTCCTTTTCTTTTCTTGCTCTTGCTTCTTTTTCCATACTTTTATAGTTTTCCTGCTTTTGCTTGACCATAGTATCCTCCTTGTTTTGTTTAGGTGGTTCCACTAAGTTACTAACCACTTTTGCAAAAGCATGTTGTATGTCCAAAATTGTTGCACTTATAGCATATAAAATTATAATTCATTAATGGAGCAAATGAGTTATAGTTCCTACTTGAAAACTCATAAGGACTTATATTCTTGTTACAACCAAAATTTCTTCTACACATCCTACAATTGATTGCTTTATGACCAAAGTGATTACACAAAAAGCCTGCCTTGGAGGAAAAGACTTTTTGGATTTTCCTTGTTGTCTTCTGGAGGAGTGCTTGATTTATTTGGGACATGATTCTTTATCTTCTTGCTGCTTGCATTTTTAATAGGAATTTTGAGTGAATTTGCAAAGCTTTTTGGTTTTTCCTCATTTTCCTTCTTTGTCAACTGTTTGGAAACTTGATCTTCCTTTTCTTCATAACAAGACCTGTCTTTATGAATGTTGATCTCTATCATTGATGATATCATCTAAGATCTCGGTACTCTTTTCAAACTTGAGGCTTCTGTTCATCTTAGTGGTTATCTTTTCTAGTACTTTCCTCAAGGAAACAATTTCAGACCTTAACCTCACAATATTTTCTTCCTTTTCCTTCAATTGGATTCTTACCTCCTTTTCAATCCTTTTTGCTTCTTCAATTTGAATTTTTGGATTGATGATCATCCTTTTGGACTCTTCAAGAATTTGTGATATCTTTGCCTTAGATTCACTATCCTCTTGAACCTGTAGTTTTTGTTTTAGGTTCTTTTTCTTAAGTTTCCTAATTTCAGTTAGGGCACATATGATTTCTACCAAATCTACTTCCCCATCTATTTCGGCATTCTATTCCCCTTCTAATTCCTCTTCCTTTTCTTGCCTTCATTTTTCAAGATTTCTTTTTTTGTTTCTATTGCCATGAATAGAATCTCTTCTCTATCGCCAATGGAGAAACTCTTTTCGGATGAACTACTTTCCTCTTTTGAATAGACTTTTCTTGTGCTTGTGAAAGCTCTTCTTTTTCTCATTTCTGCCCTTTTATGTTGATAATGTTTGCCACCTTTCTTTATGTTATGCTCTTCTTCTTCATCGCTATTTTCATTTTCTGCATATGTGCATTCGGCAGCAAAATGCCCTACCTTTTGAAAAATCATTTGAAAGGAAACTTACCTTTATACTTGCTGGATCCTTTCTTTAGCTTCCTCACAAAATGAGTTTCCTCTTCGTCTGATTCATCATTGGAGCTATCACTTGGCTCCAACTCCTTATTCTTCATCTTCTTTGAGGCTTTGAAGGCTGTCTCTCACTTGGATGATTTCTTCTTTTTGGTCCTCATTTCATATGCTGTGAGGATCCCACACAATTCATCCATTGTGAGTTTATCTAGATCATCTCTTCAATAGGGGAAACTTTAGCATCATATTCAAGGGAAGAGACCTTAACACTTTTTGCACAATCATTTTGGCTTCAACCAGCTCACCAAGACCTCACATGGTATTGTAATGACCCCTACCAATAGGCCACTAAATAAACCCTCAAAAATGCAACTCAAGATGTAGATAGAAAATTATTTTTGAGTATATGAGTTCGCTGTCCCAAAATTTCAGAATAATAGATAGCAACCAAATACCATCGAAAACACTATCAATGATGTAGGAAATTGCTCAAAACCATATGTCATTCATATATCAACAATTTGCAACAATGCCATACATATTTCAGCCAATAATATGATCATCAAACCCTAGGTTTGCAATATAGATAGACTGAAAATTACAATGCCTTTTCACTTGCAAAATCCTAGCCTTCCTTTGATACCAATAATGCCAAAAGGCAAACAAAGACAAGTACAATGTAAAATAGTAAAGTGCTGAAGCTATATTTTGTACTCAGTTGAAAACATACATTTCTCAGAAAATATGCCAAATGCCAAATGAGAAGTGAGGAACCTGATTGTAGATGGCTGCGATAATTTTTACCAGTGCTGAAGATGCCAACACCCAAGCCAAAGTCACCCCAAATCTGAAAATGTACTTTCTTGCAGATTTTCGAAAATGTCTAAGAATTTTAAAAATTCCTTAAAAATAAATCATGGCATTTTGGGACTCCAAAATGCACCTATCTTTATCTCCTCGACGATAGAAATCCGATGCAAAAATACCCAAAATGATATGCTGAGTAATGAGGAAGATATGAGCAAAAATGTGGTTCCAAAACCCTATCCTAAAATTCTGAAAATTGAATTAGACTTGTAGCAAAAACTTTTTTGGATTGTTTTTTCGCTCTGCTTTTTCGGATCTGCTTTTTCGCTTTGCTTTTTCGGATCTGCTTCTTCGGACTACTTTTTCGGATTTGCTTTTTCGCTTTGCTTTTTCGGATCTACTTTTTCGTTTTGCTTTTCGGACTGCTTTTTTCGGATCTGCTTTTTTTTCCTCTTGCAATCAAAAACTCAAACCGTTAGGTAAGTCTAAGGACTCCAAACAAATTCAACTTGAAATGGCTGAATACCACTTCCAAAGTGCAACTCTTCAAAAGATATTTCACCTCCTCAGTTATGCAAATCCTTAAGAAACTCCGTTCCTAAAGATC
This sequence comes from Chamaecyparis obtusa, assembly GCA_027943335.1. Lineage (NCBI taxonomy): Eukaryota > Viridiplantae > Streptophyta > Pinopsida > Cupressales > Cupressaceae > Chamaecyparis > Chamaecyparis obtusa. Next base: position 245,271 of record BSBK01005114.1, read on the forward strand.
AAATGACAATCTGTAGACCAAGATGGCGCCACAAATGCTCAAAGAGAAAAGTAGTGTAAACTCAAGTCATGGGATGTCCAAATGAGAGGCCAAGCACTCTATTTATTCACTTTTCTAAGAAGCCACTAGAACTTCTAGAAGTATCCATAAAATATTCTTATAAAATCCCTTTATAATGCACTTTTATATAAAAAGTAACTTTGTAAAATAAAAAGTGCAACTCAACTCAAAATTATAACATTTTGGCCCCACATAACACATTATAATAAAAATATGATAAACACCATCTCACCAAGAGCAAATAAGACCATCCAATCCCCAAATAATCATCAGAATGACTCTCTCACCAAAACCATCTGCCTACGAGAGTCCATGATAGGCAAATTCACTGAAAAATGACATGTCACTAAAGAGGGGACATGACAGTCCGCCCCTCCTGAAATTGCTTGCCTTCAAGCAATCTCAAAGTTGGGTGCTGCAAAATATCTTCTCCCTCCCATGTGGCATCCTCCTCAGGCAAATTTCTCCACTTCACCAAATACTCCCTTATGGTCCTCCTGCGGAGCTGCCTCTCTCTACTGTCAATGATGTACTCGAGAACAAGAACCAACTTCCTCTCATCATCCAATGGAGGAAGAACTGCTGAAGGCACAACATGCTGACCCAACGCCTTCTTGAGGCGTGACACATGGAAAACATTGTGTACCCTGCTGTCTGCTGGAAGCTCAAGCTCATATGCCATCTCTCCAATACGCCTGATAATCCTGAAAGGACCATAGTGTATGTGACTGAATGTGACCTCTAAATCAGGCACAACACAACATGGTCATTATTCACTTGATAGAATTTGGGAGAGAGTATGAAGAACTCAATCCAAATTCCATGGTGAGGCGACCTGTTGCCTCCTATGTGAATGGGGTGTTTGAATACTCTCAGAACGAGAGCCAACAGCCGGGAGACCAATTCAACAATGGAGGATTTGAAAGCAAATATGAGCAAAATGAAACTAAGCTAAGAATGAATGCAATTAATTTAGAAAACTTTGAAATATGAAATGCAAATTTTTATTTGATTTTGAAATAAAGATGATATTAGACTAAGAACAAGTAAGAAAATTTAATCTAAATGTGAAATGCAATTACACTAATATGAGAAATTAAACTAGATAATGCAATAAAAGAGCTTTAAAAATAATGAGATATGAGACTAAAAAATGCTATAGTAAGGATGCTCTCCAAAATTGCCCTCTCTAATGAAGAAAAAGAGCCCAAATAAATAGAAGAGCCAAGAGGAGGAGGAAGAGTTTCTTGATTCGAAACTCCTGACCCTTCATATCCCTTTTGGGACAAATAAGCATGAATTACTTTATTAAAAGAATGGAAAATGCCACATGAGGACCTTTCGAATATCTCAAATTATTAATTCAAGAAAAGGTGTCCATTCAAATAACAAGCAATTATTAATTCCTTTTTATGGGTAATTAGCTAAAGGGGGTGGATTTAATTTAATTAGAAAGCACTTAGGACTTTAGAATTAAATTAATTTATCATAGGGGTAATTTAGCCAATTAAGTCAAAGACTTTAGGAATTAATTTAGCATTTGATTATTGCAATTTATGGTCTTTGCAATTGACATCAAGTCAAATTAAGTCAGATAGGAGAGAGAAAATTGCCTAGGGAATTAGGACTTTGGTGATGTAAAATCGAGATAATGCACCAAAATTGATGAAATTAAATAGGTGCCAATTTTGGGATATTACATTTGCCCCTCTTTGAATTGATGTGTGAACAGCGCGTTGATTCAAAGAATAGTCTGAAGTGACAGATGATGAGAATTTCCGAAGTCTAAGTTAGATTGCGAAGACAACGGTCTTAGAAGAGAACCGGAATCGGGGTTAGATTGCCCCAATACCAATTGATGAAGATGCAGATTTAGGACTATCTCCGAATCAGGGTTAGATTGCCCCAATACGAAGCTTAGTCCTCCGAGACCCAGGTTAGATTGCCCAGATAACGGTCTAAAAGAGATTTTGAGAGTCATCTCCAGAACGAAGTTTGACTCCCAGGAATTAGGGTTAGATTGCCCCAATACCCAAAAGATTTCAAGAACCATCTCCAGAACGAAGAATGATCCTCGAGGATCTGAGTTAGATTTCTCAGATACCTAAGAGATAGATTTCCAGATAACAAGATGCGAGGCGCGAAGATGCCCCTAGCAATGAGGACTGATGATTCAAATCAGACTGATTCAAGAATAGATTCAACAAGATTCAAATGATGTAATCATCCTGCCCCCTTGGGAGCGAAATCAAAAGATGACATGTCAGAAGGATGATAAACAACAAGAGATTGCAAAGCAAAAGCAATTTAAGCTAGATTTGCGAAGCTACAGAAGTGAATCGGAGCAAAGCAGAGGTCCTGTTGACCAAGTTTGACCATAGTTGACTAAATTTGACTTGAATTGACTTTGATGAAAAGAGCAAAGATCTCAAGAACATGATGTAAAGATGAGGATCTGGCAAGAAAATGACGCCAGAAGGTTGACTGCACAAGTATCCAATCCAGAAGGAATTCAATATTTAAAACGCGATTTTGAGCCACTTAGAGATGTCAGATTTCGATTTCGATCCCGAAAAAGGATGCAGCCAAGATGAGATTGGGACAAAAGATGAGAACCTTTGATGAGCAGATCTAGAAGAAAGCAATCAAGAGAGAAACAAGAAAGCGCTCCAAATGCAAGCCTAGAATGAAAGATGCAAGTCTAAATGCAGGCCTAGGATGAACAAATGCAATCCTCCGAACTCGGCTGTTGGACTCATCGTATTTATCATCATTGAGTTCTTTTAAGCACGGGAAAATCACAAGATGCCATACAATTCTCCCCAACATGAGAATATGAATATGACATAAGTCTTAAATTTGTCAGAATGAGGTGTAAGCATTAAGGCACAAGAAGCTAGAATGACCTGAACACCTATTCCTTTTAATTTAGCAAGTTAACATAAGCATCAAAGCACATTTGCTAGAATGACCCGAATGTCTCTTGCGAACAAACACACCAAGCACGTAGGAGTTCCTTCTTTTGCCAAAGATTGCTCGCAGTGACCCTTACGTTCACTTAACAGGACGAGCGTTTACAATTTCACCAGTAGCAGAAAGAAGTCACTCAAAAGACAAGGAGAAGAACCAACCTCACCAAAGCATCCATATAAAGGAGTCGAGGTACATATGGCCATCCAATACGAGATAGAGGCTCTTACAGACGGACACCCCTCTTAAATGGATTCTTTGGATCGTTGGAACTAAACCAACAAGCAGAAAGCAAAGAAAGCAAACAAACAAACACTCAAAGAAAACAAAGCTCAACATGCCTCAAAGGAACACACATTTAGTTTAAGTTTCAGTTTAAGTTCGTGTTCAAGCGGATCGAAGACAATTTGGAAAGATAACGTTCGAAGTCTCAATGAGATAATGATAGTAGGCAAACGTAGTGAGAATCACTGGTGATTGATAGAAGGGAGAAATCCCGAAGAAGAGAGATCGAACGAAAGCTAGGTATCCGTAGGTAGGCATAGTGAGAACCACTGGCGACCAATGCTCAAAAGAGAGTTTCTGAAAGCGATAGGACAATGCCCCCTAGACCAGGCAGGTGCCCCCAAGTGTGAACCAGTTCCAATCCATGAAGAGTCGAGGAAAACTCAAAGACAAGCGCATGAGCTAGCAAACCAAAGCAGGAAACAAACTAAAGCAGGAAAGCAGGAAAACAAACTAAAGCAAGAAAGGAAGGAAACTAAAGCAGGAAACTAAGAGCCAAGCGACGCTGAGATGAGATGTTACTTCAGGAAAACAAGAGGCGCCTGTTTACCAGGTTTTCACCATCTTGGCAGAGATTCTATTTTTGCTACCATGACGCCTGTTTACCAGGTTTTCATCAATGGCACATTTTTCTATTTTTCTATTTTTTTGTACTTTTCTCTTTTTTTGCTTTTTTGTATTTTTTTGATATTTCATTTTTTTTGTATTTTTGAAATTTTCTATTTTTTTTGAGTATTATCAAGGCGCCTGTTTACCAGGTTTTCACCAGGATAATAGATACATCAAAGCGCCTGTTTACCAGGTTTTCACTAAGATGATCATTTTTTAGGACATTTTGCAATTTTTAGGATTTTTTGCAATATATCAATTTTTAGGATTTTTTCAGGATCAATAAGTATGTACATGAGCATACTAAGAATGTCAGCTATAGAACTTCTTAGATGAAGAGCATTGATGGGCTCTTTGAGTTTCTCTCCTTTAGTAGGAATCTCTGAGAACACAGTCATTTGTAGTAGTAGCCAGCTGAGAAGTTGCAAAATCAGAACCAGATGTTGTAGCAGCAATAGGAGATCCAACCAGTAGTGTCCAACAGTCAAGAGATCCATAGTCAAGGAAAGATCACTTAAGTGAGACCCACAAATATCCTCATGGACACACCTTAACTCTTCATCAGATTTCCCACGCTCTAAACGCTTAGGGAGAGTACATTCTAGATTTCTCTTAGTCATGTCATTAGTAATAAGGAGATACTGATATGCACTTTGGGAAAAGGAAAGATGGATTGAAGAGGGTAAACTATGAGAGGCAAGGGTGATGGAATGGAGGGAAGTATGAGAATTTTGGAAGCTTGAATGACAACTTTGATTTTTTCTTTCTTTGGAATCCACATAGCTTTTGAATTTTTTTTTCTTTACTTTGAGGTGCTTTTGATGACAATGCCTATAGAATGGATTTCGAGATCCATTTTTTATTTTATTTTTTGGCTTTTGATTGTCTTCTTCTTTTTGAGGACCTTTGCGGTCTTTTGAACACCTTTGTTTCTTTCCTTTCTTCATAGTCACATGTCGATTAGATGGGACATGGTGACCTTGAGATATAAGTGGATTCTCATTATTTTTATTTTTATGTTGTACATCCAAGTTACTTCCAAAAGACTCAGGAATGATGGATGAAAGAGGCTTATATGACTGGTTTAGGTGGAGAGGTGGAAATGGAAGTGGATGAGCCACTTTTTTGGGAGATGAAGGGGGAAGAAAAGTCAATGGGATGGGCTCAAGTGCAAATATATTAGTATCATCCTCATCATTCATGAATGCATCAGATAGATCAAAAAAGTAATCTTCCATAGAGCATTGTCGATTGTGAGTCATCTTAGAAGAGTCAGATAAGTTTGGAGGAATATTATGTGAGCCTAACCAAGATAACCTATTCCAAGAGTCAGGTCCCCTTTCAGGTGGTAAGAGTGCACGAATAGGAACCATTTCAATTCTGGATCTACCAATATTCCATGAAGCTGTAATAGAATGGGGTCTTACATACCCATGATTTGCTGGAGCAGTAGGAGTATAGCTTGGAGAAGATGGCCTAGGAGCCATTGGAATGATCTCTACAGGAGGGTGGAAAGGATCATCATCAATAGCTTGATCTGGAGGATCATAACTTTCTCCTCTTTCTGAGTTGTTAAGACTAGCATATAAGTGCGTAGCATCAACTGGTATTTCTGTAGTAGCATCTGATATGGAGTCCCATTCAGCTAGAGACATAGTCGGAGGAAGACTTTCTTCATCACTATCATCTATCAAAGGAAATGTTTCTTCAATAGCAAGATCTTGTTCAGTAGTAGAAGCAGCAGGGTAATCTAGAATAGGCATACCTTGGGGCACACCCAAGAGAAGGGAAGCATCCAATAGTTTCTCCCAATCAGTATATGTGCCATTAGAGTTGGCAGCAGTAGGAGTCTGTTCAATAGCAGAAGTGGTGGAACAATCTAGAATAGGCATACCTTGAGGCATACCCAAGATAAGGGAAGCATCCAACAGTTGCTCCCAATCAGTATGTGTGCCATTGTAGTCATCAGCAGTAGGATTTTGTTCAATAGTAGAAGTAGTAGAACAATCTAGAATAGGCATACCCAAGATAAGCGAAGCATCCAATAGTTTCTCCCAATCAGTATGTGTGCCATTAGAGGCAGTGACATATTCAGTAGTAGCTGCAGTAGTAGAAATTTTTTCAGTAGAGTGTATAAAATCCTCCTGGTGAGGACCAAGATCATGTTCTTGAAGCACTTGAGAAGGTAGATAAGACTCTTTCTGGTAGTCTGAATCAAAATTTTGAACATTCAAAGATCTTTCATGTGTCATAGGCTGAATCTGTGTTTCTTCATTATCTGAATCCTTGCATGAGTGAAAGCTGTAGCTAGGTTGGTCAAGCTCATTGCTCTGATAGCTAATACCAAATCTATCTTCAGAAGGTTCCTCATAGGAATGTGGAGATGGAGGGAGAGTTGTCAATGTCAACATGGACTCAAACTGATATTCCCCCATGCCAATATCTTTGATCTTCAAGGTCTTTTCTATTTCTTTTAGCTTGGCATCATAGAACTCAATGGATTCTCTATTGGTGGGAACAAAACTATCTGTCGCTTGGGTAAGCATCTTAGCAGAGCAAGTATTTAGGCTAGCACTATTGTCAATGAAGACGAGGGGGATATGCTCGGGACCTTCCATAACTTCAGTGTGTAGGAGAGCATTATGCGGGTGGCTTAAGGAATGATCATCTTCTTTGGAAAAGCACAAATAGTGAGGTGAAGTTAAATGACCCACCATAGATTGGAACTGATTGAGATCGAGATCTTTGGGGACATTTTCCTCAGTGAGGGCTTTATCCATAGATAGTTTTGGTTTGGATGTCGAAGGTTCGGGACCTTTGAGAATAATCTTTGCATGAGATTGAGTGATAGCATTCGCACAAGCTGGAGATTTTGTGTAGTTATAAGAGGGAGGTGCAGGGCCTCGCAAGACAAAGGGAGTTTTGGGTTTAGGAGTATCCTCACTCCCTGGAGCAATGATCATGTCACAGTGAGAGATCCAAGGTTTGTTTCTAGCAAATCTGGAAGGTGGTTGAGCTTCTGTCGTAGCCTTCTCAGTGGCATTGACTATTTGCATGCTAGAGCTAAGATTAAAGATAGACTTTGAGGGTTTTGGCATGTTAGAGCTGAGATTGAAAACCAACTTTGAAGGTTTTGGCATGTTAGAGCTGAGATTGAAAACCAACTTTGAAGGTTTTGGCATGTTAGAGCTGAGATTGAAAACCAACTTTGAAGGTTTTGGATCTCCCATCTTGTTGGTAGTATTATGAGAGATTGTGAAAGAGTTGATAGGTTCAAAAGGATCAATAGGTTTAATTTTAGAAAGTGACCCTTCAGAGTCTTGCTGGTCTTCAAACAATGGGTTATAATATTCTTGAAATAATAAGTCAGACTGTATCTGAAACAATGGATTGTAATACTCTTGGAATGACGAAGAATGTGAGAATTCCTCACGAAGTTCAGATTTCATAAAAAATTCAAGATGACCTATGTCTTGATTACAAGGTTTACTTTGATCTTGATCAGCGTTCTGAACGGGATAAGACTTGCCACTTCGAGTCGTGACAGTCATAAACGAAGATGTAACGAGCAAAGATTCGGGATAAAGCTAGACTCTGTCTCAAAGATAATGAAAGGAGATAAATGGCTAGAACAGCCAAGATGCAAGATGAACTTGGTACGAATTGTCAAAAAGAGATGGCTAGAACAGCCGAGATAAGACAATCGCAACACAAGGTACAAGAGCACAACGAGATAAGGTAGACTAATGAGAGACAATACGAGTCAAAGCAAAGATTGATCGATTCCTAACTCAAGACAACTAGTTTCTGACGGTGAACGACAAGAAAATAGAAAAACAAATCATGGACGAAAGGCAGATTAGATTTATGTCATTGATCAAGCACATAAGACAGCAATCAAGGAGTTCAAGCAAACAGTCTTCAAGCAATGGGTAAGGGACAAAGCAACCTTGCGCATGAACATGAATAGTGACTTAGTATTTCTACTCCCTAAGGACTCTACTTGTGTATGTTCTTGAGAATGTTTTAGCAGACACTTAAAACACAACAACATCCTAGCAAGTTGTCTACAAGGATATACATGGCTTTTCTAAAAGGAGTCCTCGATATACGCAAGGTACGTGAGGCACAAATCCGTAGATGAGAAGAATTAGAAATCACACAGCCGGGGGGAGACGGTAACCCAAATCTCCTCCTTCACTTCTCAAAGGTATAAAGTTCTTTGAGGCTTAGCCAAGAGTGAAATCTAACTCATTCTCAAGAGAGGTGTCTTTGGATTCACCTCCCGATATTTATACTCCGCCGGAACACGGGAGTTAAGGTCGTCCCTTGAGGTGATGAAATCCCCAAGCAGGCCTTCTAGAAATGAAAAGTAAGTAATTCTCTATCAAAAAGTATTGAAAAGCACTAAAGGTGGAACACTTAACCCTTCAAGTAAATGTGAGGTGAGTCCACAAAGTGGTGCATTTAACTCCTCACACAAACTCAAAGTGAGTCCACACCCTAGAAAACAAGTGAGTTCCAAAAAGCACAAAAGGGTTGCCAAGTGGAACAATTAACGCTTCTTTCCTATAGACCCCTCCCCTTTAATGTGGCACTGGGATTGCAACCACAGGGCGGAAATGAGGGGCCGGTGGATTAGCGAGTCCAATAACCCAAGATAGCAATCTAGATCAATCACAAGTAATCTAAGACTGCTAATCAATACTACTCATAAGTGCAAGAGGGTTTGAATCATGGAATATTTAACTTTCCAAGTAAACATGAAGCGAGTCCACAAAGTGGTGCATTTAACTCTTCATGTAAACTAGGAATGAATCCATGCCCTAGATTACTCAATGAGATGTTTTGATATTTGAAACCAAGAATTACTTAAGGTGTAAACACAAGCATTCACTTACACAAACTTGTATGAAAGAAAATCTATGTTCATTCATTTCCCATTAAGAGCATCAATTAAAATGTGTTCTATGAAAGCATGTAACACTCAAGCCAAACACATGAGAGGTTAATTTTATGCCCAAACCAAGTGTTATAGAGTTTTAAGAACTCACCTTAGGTCCAAAGATCTGCAATCCAGCATTTAGCACACATTCGAAAGTATATAATCAAGACAAATCAATGACAAACCGTAAGATATGTAACATTGTTGTCTTCAAGACAGTCTTTAAAGATTGATGTATTTGACCCATAAAATCACAATATTAAAATTTCTGGAAAGAATGAAGTTTTTAGCCCACATCAAGAACTATCATTTCCCAAGATTACAAGGTCTTATGATTCAATTTGGTTCCCCAAACAATAACCTTTTCAGACTGCCATTTTTCTGTCATAAACCAGATTTAAAACAACAGGCCCTACCTGGGGAGTCACATATCTTTCTCAAAAAGAATCAAAATGAAACTAAACCAATTTCACAGTAACTATTAATGAATCTAGTTTCCAAATATGTAAGCCATTTATTTTTCCCATTCATAAATCATTTTCTATGAGCAAATCATTGCCTGCAACTCCAATGTAGATTGTTAAAAACCAGTTTTCACTCAAATGCCCATAACTTTCACAAATCTGCATGAAAATGACTCAAACAAAAAGGAAATGAAAGCTAATTCACGTATCTTTCCAATGAATATTATTAGAGATCATTATTTTTCATAATTTTTCCGTACCAAACGTTTCAATCTGACTGTATTCAGAGAATCTCAAATCTGCAAATACCCACTTTCACCAAAATGATCATAACTTATTCATTTCTTTATAAAAATGAACCAAACCAAAAGCATGAGAAAAAGGATTCATCATTCTATCCATTCATTACTATATTACAAAGTTTTCAGACTGTAAATGGCCATACAAAACCTGAAACCAATACTAAAACTGAAAAACCAATCAAGAATGAGGCCAGAAATTGATCTTTTCTGCCCCACGGTGGGCGCCAAAATGTATGTGACTGAATGTGACCTCTAAATCAGGCAGAACACAACATGGTCATTATTCACTTGATAGAATTTGGGAGAGAGTATGAAGAACTCAATCCAAATTCCATGGTGAGGCGACCTGTTGCCTCCTATGTGAATGGGGTGTTTGAATACTCTCAGAACGAGAGCCAACAGCCGGGAGACCAATTCAACAATGGAGGATTTGAAAGCAAATATGAGCAAAATGAAACTAAGCTAAGAATGAATGCAATTAATCTAGAAAACTTTGAAATATGAAATGCAAATTTTTATTTGATTTTGAAATAAAGATGATATTAGACTAAGAACAAGTAAGAAAATTTAATCTAAATGTGAAATGCAGTTACACTAATATGAGAAATTAAACTAGATAATGCAATAAAAGAGCTTTAAAAATAATGAGATATGAGACTAAAAAATGCTATAGTAAGGATGCTCTCCAAAATTGCCCTCTCTAATGAAGAAAAAGAGCCCAAATAAATAGAAGAGCCAAGAGGAGGAGGAAGAGTTTCTTGATTCGAAACTCCTGACCCTTCATATCCCTTTTGGGACAAATAAGCATGAATTACTTTATTAAAAGAATGGAAAATGCCACATGAGGACCTTTCGAATATCTCAAATTATTAATTCAAGAAAAGGTGTCCATTCAAATAACAAGCAATTATTAATTCCTTTTTATGGGTAATTAGCTAAAGGGGGTGGATTTAATTTAATTAGAAAGCACTTAGGACTTTAGAATTAAATTAATTTATCATAGGGGTAATTTAGCCAATTAAGTCAAAGACTTTAGGAATTAATTTAGCATTTGATTATTGCAATTTATGGTCTTTGCAATTGACATCAAGTCAAATTAAGTCAGATAGGAGAGAGAAAATTGCCTAGGGAACTAGGACTTTGGTGATGTAAAATCGAGATAATGCACCAAAATTGATGAAATTAAATAGGTGCCAATTTTGGGATATTACACTAGTACCTAGGCTTAAGCTTCTCCGATCCACTCTTCCCTAGGGTGGATTGTCTATAGGGCTACAACATGAGATAAACCATGTCACCAACCTCAAAACTCCTCTCTGTTCGCTTCTGATCTGCATACTGCTTATGCTGATTCTGTGCCCTGGCAATATTATCTCTGAGAGCATCAACAATGTCCTTGCTCTCCTGAAGCAAATCTCCAGCACGAGGAACTCTAACATCACTCATAAGCAAATCCAGAAAACTCGGTGCCTCATAACCATATAGTGCCCTGAAAGGAGTCATCTGAATAGACATGTGGTATGTGATATTGTAGCAATACTCACATAGATAAATCCACCTAACCCATGCCTTCTGCTGCTCTGCCACATAGTTCCTCAAGTAGCCTTCCACCCACTTATTTGCTATCTCAGTCTGCCCATCAGTCTGCAGGTGGTAACTGGTGCTAGGTGTAAGCTCAGTGCCACATAAACGAAACACCTCTTGCCAAAAATGACTCAAGAACCTATTGTCCCTGTCACTCACTATGCTCCGGGGTATCCCATGTAGTCTGAAAATCTCTCTGAAGAAGACCTCAGCCACCTACACTGCTGTGTAAGTAGTAGTGATGGGAAAGAAGTGTGCATACTTTGTCAACCTGTCCACCACCACATAGATGCAATCATGCCCTTGGGCCTTAGGCAAGCCCGTAATGAAATCCATGGATATACACTCCCACTTCCTGTCAGGAATGGGAAGTGGCTGTAGGAGCCCTGCTGGAAAGGTGCGCTCTTGTTTGTTCTGTTGACAAATAGGGCACTCTCGTACATATTGCAACACATCCGCCTTGAGCCCCTTCCAAGTGAAACGCTCTCGCACCTGCCTGTAAGTTTTGAAGTATCTAGGATGGCCAGCTGTAGGTGAATCATGGAGAGCTCTCATAACAATATGCTTCACCTTCGATCCTGAGACTAAGAATATCCTGTTCTTGTAGATAATCAAATCATCCACAAGTGTGTACCTGGTATCAACAACTGTCCCATCAACAATCCCGGATGCCCATGAGTCTCTAGCATACTCTGCAATAATCAAATGCCTCCAATCCTCAAATATTTCAACCATAGCACTGAGATGTGGTCTGCGTGACAAAGCATCTGCTACCACATTCTGAGTCCCTCTCACATAGGAGATGTCAAAATCATAAGCCTGCAGCTTACTAACCCACTTTTGTTGCCTGTCATTGAGATCTCTTTGTCCAAGGAAATGTTTCAAACTATTGTGGTCAGTTTTAATGCAAAACTTACCACTCACCAGATACTGCCTAAATTTAGCCAATGCATGCATAATGGCTAACATCTCCTTGTCATATATACTAAATGATCTCTCTGGCCCACGGAGCTTCTTGCTCTCAAATGCAATGGGGTGTTTGTCCTGCATCAAAACAGCACCAATACCCTCTCCAGATGCATCGCACTGAAGCTCAAATGGCTTCGAGAAGTCGGGCAATGCTAACACAGGGCATGTAGTCATGATCTCCTTGAATCTCTCAAAGCAAGCCTGTGCCTCAGGTGTCCAAACAAAGGCTCCCTTCTTCAGCAAATCTATCATAGGAGCTGCATGACGTGAATACCCACTGACAAATCTGCGGTAGAAACCACACAACCCAAGGAACCCTCTCAATTGTGTCAGGTTCTCTGGAGTAGGCCAATCCACAATAGCACGGATCTTATCAAGATCCATCCTTACTCCTTTTGCACTAATGATGTGACCCAAATACAATAGCTTTGTCATGCCCAAATCACATTTGGACTCCTTGGCATACAAGGACTCCGACTGCAAGATCCCCAAAACTATCTCTAGATGCTCCATGTGCTCCTACCAAATCCGACTGTATACCAGAATATCATCGAAGAAGACTAACACATACTTCCTCAACTGGTGACGGAAGACCTTGTTCATGGTGGACTGAAAAGTAGCTGGCGCATTGGTCAGCCCAAATGGCATGACCACAAACTCAAAGTGCCCACAATGACATCTGAAGGCGGTCTTCTCAATATCCTGCTCTCTAACTCTGATCTGATGGTAGCCGAATCTCAAATCAATCTTCATGAAGTAACATGCACTGTGAAGCTCATCAATCAACTCATCAATCCGTGGAATGGGGTACCTGTTCTTGATTGTCCTTTTGTTCAGCACCCTGTAATCAATGCACATCCGTAAAGTACCATCCTTCTTCACCAACACTATCGAAGAAGCAAAAGGAGACTTGCTCGGTCTGATGTGTCCCATCGCAAGTAGCTCCTTGATGGTTTTCTCTATCTCATCCTTAAGTCTCTTAGGATGCCTGTAGGGTGTAACCATCACGGGTTTAGCACCCTCCTCCAACTCAATGATGTGCTCAATACCTCTGTCTGGTGGCCTGCCAGGTGGGATGTCACTAAAAACTCTATCATACTTCACTCTCAACCTCTATATGTCTGGATGATACTCTGTCTTATGCTGTCCCTCTTGTGTAGGCATGAGAGTACATACTGCTGCCCACTCCATGTCATCATATCTGGCTAACCTCTCCATCCGTCTAAAGGAAATAGTCCTGATGTCACTATTCCTGATTGCTCTCAAAATGTGTTGTTTCCCATCCACCTCAAACTTAATCTCCATGTCCTTCAATCTGAAGGTGACCTCTCCCAATGAGTGCAACCACTTCATCCCAAGAACAATATCCAGATCACCCAGTTGACAACATGGTAGTCCGCCTTGAACTCATAGTTGTTCAGGCGTAAGGGCAAATCTCTAACCATCCTGTTACACTTAAGAGTGTAACCATCAGCAACCTGAACTCGAAGTCCCTCAAACTCCTCAGTCATAATACCACGGCGTTCAACAAAACGTGCATCAATAAAATTGTGCGTAGCACCTGTATCAACCAATGTAATAACTCTTTGCGCTGCTAGAACACCATGCAGTCTAAAAGATCCTTCCTGCTGAATGCTAGACAAGCGTGCCTTCTGTAAGTGCAACTCGGGGTCCTCCTTAGGTTCTGAAGCCTCTGCCTCTGCCTCGGGCTCTACATCATTATGATCATCATCATGTCCAGAACTGTCAGAATCTGAATCCTCGTAGTAAGCCCACATAACCCTGTTGGCCTTCCCGTTAGGCCTCATGGGACAATCATGATCTCTGTCATAGGGTCCCTTGTAGTAGAAACATAGCTTCTTCCTGCGCAAGTCATTCAGTGTCTCCCTATCCAAAGGTGCAGTAGACTTACCCTTGGTATCATCTTTTTTGCCCTTATTTTTATCAAACTTCTTAGTGTCCCGGAATGAAGAAGTGCTCCTGGGGGTGAATCTGCTGGAGGGTGCTGTGAGCTCCATGCTCCGTGCCTTCCTCATAGCCTCTTGCAATGAGGGGGAATCGAATGCCTTGATCCAACCCTTTAGAGGTTCAGACAACCCCTCTGTGAATAGTATAACCAGCTCCCTCTCAGACACATCCTGCACCATCACTGATAATCTTTGAAACTCACTGATGTAGACCTCTAAACTGCCTGTCTGTCTCAGCTGTGCAAGATCACGAAAGAAGACCTCTGGGTCTTTCTTATCAAAGCGCTCTACCAGTCTATCCACAAAATCCTGGTAGGATGTCACCTGATTATGTTGCAATGTAATCATACCATGTGACCACCAATCATGTGCTGCACCCTCTAAATGCAAAGTGGCATACTTAATAGCATCCATCTCTGACATAGGCCTCAATGCTAGGAATGTATCTAACTTATGGATCCAAGCCTGGGCTGTCATTTGTCCACTTCCATCAAAAGATGGTAAGGTGAGCTTGCTAGCAGCTCGCTGCAACTCACTGTCCTGACCTCCTCTAGGCCTCCTGTTTTGCCTGCTAATCCTCATGTGCTCTCTTCTCTGACTCAGGTAGCGATCAAAATTCAGCAACTCACGAACATGTGGAGGTAATGCCTGCCATTCTGCATTTGCAGCTCTAAGATCATCCTGAAAGTCCTCTAGCATATCATTCTCTCCTGCCTCCTGGGCCTCCTCTCTAAGGAATGTAGGATGTGTAGGCCTGTCTGTAGTCCACGACCTGTGCCTAGGAGCACCCTGTGAACCTGCTACACTCTTGTTATCCTGCTCTGGTGTCCCTCTACCCTATTCCTGATTCCTCGGCTGAGCAACTCTCTCCATCATAGTGGTCAATGCACGTATAGACTGAACTATCTCTTGCTGTCTAGTAGTCATAGCCCAGAAGAAGTCTCTAGCCTCATCATCATCAGTCCTAGGGACTCTAGGTGGACTCTGTGACTATCTCTCACACATAGTAAGTATATCTCTGAATTCCTGCTCACCCTCAAGTGCAGCTCTCCTACGTGTATAATACTTGTGATGCCCAAATGCTGAAGGATGCATAAAGATTTCTTACCCAACAGGATGGCAAGAACCTGGCTCTGATACCACTATAATGACCCCTACTAATAGGCCACTAAATAAACCCTCAAAAATGCAACTCAAGATGTAGATAGAAAATTATTTTTGAGTATATGAGTTCGCTGTCCCAAAATTTCATAATAATAGATAGCAACCAAATACCATCTAAAACACTATCAATGATGTAGGAAATTGCTCAAAACCATATGCCATTCATATATCAACAATTTGCAACAATGCCATACATATTTCAGCCAATAATATGATCATCAAACCCTAGGTCTGCAATATAGATAGACTGAAAATTACAATGCCCTTTCACTTGCAAAATCCTAGCCTTCCTTTGATACCAATAATGCCAAAAGGCAAACAAAGACAAGTACAATGTAAAATAGTAAAGTGCTGAAGCTATATTTTGTACTCAGCTGAAAACATACATTTTTCAGAAAATATGTCAAATGCCAAATGAGAAGTGAGGAACCTGATTGTAGATGACTGCGATAATTTTTGCTAGTGCTGAAGATGCCAACACCCAAGCCAAAGTCACCCCAAATCTGAAAATGTACTTTCTTGCAGATTTTCGAAAATGTCTAGGAATTTTAAAAATTCCTTAAAAATAAATCATGGCATTTTGGGACTCCAAAATGCACCTATCTTTATCTCCTCGACGATAGAAATCCGATGCAAAAATACCCAGAATGATATGCTGAGTAATGAGGAAGATATGAGCAAAAATGTGGTTCCAAAACCCTATCCTAAAATTCTGAAAACTAAATTAGACTTGTAGCAAAAACTTTTTCGGATTGCTTTTTCGCTCTGTTTTTTCGGATTTGCTTTTTCGCTTTGCTTTTTCGGATCTGCTTTTTCGCTTTGCTTTTTCGGATTTGCTTTTTTGCTTTGCTTTTCAAATCTGCTTTTTCGGACTGCTTTTTTGCTTTGCTTTTTCAGACTGCTTTTTTTTCCTCTTGCAATCAAAAACTCAAACCGTCAGGTAAGTCTGAGGACTCCAAATAAGCTCAACTTGAAATGGCTGAATACCACTTCCAAAGTGCAACCCTTCAAAAGATATTTCACCTCCTCAGTTGTGCAAATCCTTAAGAAACCTCGTTCCTAAAGATCAAATGACAATCTGCAAACCAAGATGGTGCCACAAATGCTCAAAGAGAAAAGTAGTGTAAACTCAAGTCATGGGATATCCAAATGAGAGGCCAAGCACTCTATTTATTCACTTTTCTAAGAAGCCACTAGAACTTTTAGAAGTATCCATAAAATATTCTTATAAAATCCCTTTATAATGCACTTTTATATAAAAAGTAACTTTATAAAATAAAAAGTGCAACTCAACTCAAAATTATAACATTTTGGCCCCACATAACACATTATAATAAAAATATGATAAACACCATCTCTCCAAGAGCAAATAAGACCATCCAATCCCCAAATAATTATTAAAATGACTCTCTCACCAAAACCATCTGCCTACGAGAGTCCATGATAGGCAAATCCACTGAAAAATGACATGTCACTAAAGAGGGGACATGACAAGTATTGCCAATTTCATCCACATGAAGCAGATAGGAAACAATGTTTTCGTTGTCCTTCATTTTCAAACTCTCAAATTGTCTTATGTGTTTGAATCTCAGCCTTCTTCATCTTGATAAACTCTGATTTTGATAGACAGCATGAAATTGCATTCATAGCTTTTGTGTTATTTTCACTAGCCCTGTTTCTACCTTGATCTGTTGGTGGAGATTTCGGAGCAACATAACTATCTAGTACTGATTGCCAAATATCAAATCCCAGAGCCATTAGGTAGTGCACATTCTTATGTTCCAGAAGGCATAGTTTGTTCCATCGAATAGTGGAGCCTTGTTTGAGAAGAATCCTTCTCTATAGGCCATGTGTGCTCTTTGAGATCTATCTTGTAGTCAATAGACTATACTTGAAAGAACTAACCTTGATACCAATTAATGAGCATATGGTAGGGGGTGAATCAGTATAAGGCAATTTTTACTTTTTCAAATTAATAATCACAATAACATCAATCATGCAACATCAACAATTAAGAACACAAGATTTACATGGAAATCCTTTTGGGAAAAAACCTCGATAAAATATTGCTTATATAAAATTTTCTTACAAACTTTATAGGCACCCACCTACCGGAGACACCAATCCTACTTATCTTTGTAGGCACCAATCCACTGGAGACACCAGTCCCCACTATTGGTCACATCACGTCTTTGGCTGCGTTGTTGTGTTGAGTTGTTTTGCTGGGCTTTGCTTTGCCTTGCATCCTCTTCTTCATTTTGTCTATGGCTCTTTGCTGCCTGTGTCGGGTTGGTGTTCCTGGCTCGTGCTTTTGGTGTACTTTCTATTTGCGTGCTGCTATGTCCGTTTTCCATCGCTGGTCTTCCGGTTTTGCAATCTAGTCCTCCATTGTCATCTGTCTGCTTGGATGACAGGGGCCGTTTACTTGTGGTCTTTTCTTTGCAGCTTCATGCACCTTCTTTGTAGGCACAAGCCTTCTTCCACTGTTGACTGCTCTACTGTCGCCTTTGGTAAGGTGTCTTCTGCAACCGGGATGGAGTGCATGGAGGGTGACCCACCTAACCCCCCTTGCTCGTTTCCTAGACTCACCTACCAGCGCAAGTTGACCTCTGATGCTGCTGCAATTTAGGATTTAATGGACATAATGGAGAGGTTGTAATGTACCTTACGACAGGTTCCCCTTTGGCTCCCTTCGACTCCCTTCGATACCCCTTCAGTACCCCTTCAACGCCCCTTCGGCACCCCTTCAGTACTCATTCGGCTCCCTTCGGCACTCTCAATTGATATGAGTCAATTATATGGTTTGCAGATGCCAAATGTATTATTGATGAATAAATTCTAACACAGGACAGTCACCAACAACCACAATGAATTGTGAAGAACAAAGAATTTGTATTTTTAGATTATATATATCTCAGATTACATCAAATTCGTTTTCAAGTGAAGACTTCACAAAGTTGAACAATTACACACAAGTGAAATATCTCAAGCGATATCTCCAACAACTGACTAGGGTGGCAACTTGTTATGGTAAATCGATGTTGTATTAAATAGAGGAGATACAATCTCCTTATATAGATTTACAAAGATGATGTTTGTAAAAGAAACAATTGTGAACTAAAGACGGAAATAGAAACTTCCTAATAAACTAAAGACTAATTAAGATGACCATTAAAGAAACATTATAATATTCTAATACCCTCCCTTAATGGTCATCGTCTAATTGCTGTCTTTTGGTCACAACTTCAAAACATTCTGCTGCTGTTGAGACCCTCCCTGGATCTGCAAAATGTTAATGACCGGGAAGCCAAAATCTGTCCAAAAAAGAATAGAGAAGGGTGCCCCTTCTTCAGAAAGCTTTGCAAAAAGAGATAAGAGCCTTCCACTGACTCTGCCACTGGGATGAGTCTGCCACTAACCCTCCCAGAATCAATTACCAGAAATCATCACAAAACATCGAACTTGATGTTGGATAATGGAGTTGCTCTTCCCCAGAGACAGAGACAAACACTGAGAACAACTAGCAGGATTTTGAGGAAAAATTGACAAACCCTCCAAACTTTGTAGATGAGCATGATGCCCCAAAACAGACTGCAAAAGCCATGATTTTTTTTTTAGGAGAAAAATTGAAAAAACTAGACACAATTTTTGAGGTGAAAATTGATCAAAACCAGACAACAGAATTTGAGACACCAATCAGAGTATACAAAGCTTCGGTTTTGAGGAAAAACCGGTAAAACCCAACAGATAATTTTTTGAGGAAAAAATTATAAACCCACCAGATAATTTTTGAAGAAAAAATCATAAACCCACTAGATAATTTTTGAGGAAAAAATTATAAACCCAAAAGATAATCTTTGAGGAAATTTTTTGAAACCCAATAGATAATTTTTGAGGAAAAAATTATAAACCCACCAGAGAAACCTTCATGCGGCAAAACACGAGACTTTGCATGGTAAAATAACACATGTAAGTACATGCAACCCTCGAAAATCAGAGTCTTTTGCTCAAATCAAGAAATCACGCGATTAAATCCTTTGACCAGGCTCGTGATTTTCAGCAAAAATCTTCAAAGATGAACCACAAAATTTTCATAAAATACCTCCAACAATTTTGATTTTGAAAAATCAAAAAACAAATTTTTGAAAAAAAATTCCAGATCAAAAGAGGCTTGAATTTTTCTTAAAAAATTTGCCAAATTTTATGAAATCCCATCGACCTGCTCTAATACCTTGTTATGGTAAATCGATATTGCTGTATTAAACAGAGGAGATAAAAGCTCCTTATATAGATTTATTTACAAAGATGATATTTCTAAAGAAACAATCGTGAATTAAAGACGGAAATAGAAAATACCTAATAAACTAAAGACTAACTAAGATGACCATTAAAGAAACATTATAATATTCTTATTCAGCTAACCACCAAAACTGCAATTACAGACTAGGGATGGTCTTCCACCTTCGAAACTACACACAAGACTCAATTCCAATTGGAATCGTAAATACACAAGAAAATTACTCCACGATGATTTACTATAGTGCCGACCAACGCCTTATAAAGGCCTTCAAGAAGCTTCTGGAATGTTACAATGGGCCAACATAACTTTATTTATTATATTATTATTTTGGCGCCTTTTTATTTTATAACTCAATTACTTAATTAAAGAAGTCCTTTATAATATTATTTAAGTTTTGGGACCACTTAATTAATTAATTTAATTAATTCACTCTTCATTAATTTGGGGACATTATAGAGGCTTGAGGCTGACAATCTTTCACTCAAGACTTCACTGCATGAGGTTTCTAACAACCTTGAATTGATCACAACAAAGAACGTTGAACTTAGGAAATTGTTGTCAACATTTGAATAGGTTACAGCCAAAGGTTCTGAATTACTGGAACTCCAAAACAAATAGACTAAGTTGGTTTCCCTACAAGAGACTAAAATGTGAAATCGAGAAACAATTACAATCTTATGCTTCGGTCTGCAGCAACAGTAACAATGTTGGTCCTTTGTCTGGAGTGGAGGAATTGGTTCATGCTGAATTGGTTGAGGAGTAAACTGGGCGGGCTCGCGAATTGAACTTGAAGGCCTGTGACCTTCCTCCTCTGATCCACTTAGAGTAGGCTACTCTTTTCTCAATGAACAATTGGATATTTCAGATATCACCTTGGACAGAGCATGGATAGGTGATGACAATTCTCTTTTCCTTCACTTTTTATCTTCTGTTGACCGCCTTTGGGTTCTCAGAGCTAGGAGGAAGTTGTTCCCACTTCCCACGAAGATCTTTCTTGATGAGGATCTCACCAAGTCATAGGTTGCAGAACTAAAGCACTCTCGAGAACTCATTGCAGCAACTAGATGCAATGACAAATGGGTAGTCATGAGGAACCTGAAAGCAGTCATTAGGGACTATTTTCCCTTGGGTTGGGAACCCCGGTCTATAGTTGTGGCTAAATGACGATCACAAATGCGGTTGGGCATGGGGGAACATAAGGGTGGTTCCTTACATGTCAACTGCTAGAATGGCAATGGGACGCTTTGGTCCATACTGGGTTTGCTTCATGATGCTATTGGTTTAGATGATCTTGTCACTGAGACTCATGAGAGCCCCGCTTGTCCTCTTCTAGGTGTCACAAGGTATCATTGGTTATCAACTTTTAGGGACAAGGTTTGAAGCTCCGGGGGTGTTATGGGATTCGGTGGGGTTGCTTGCCTAGTCAGCAATTGACTCCAGAGCACGACTCTTGTTGTTTACTTCGACAATTCTGCTAGATTTATGTGGGTCCGTGTTGGCCAGGTCACAACAAACCTCAGGGAAATTTTCATTGTTGTGTGTTACTTTCCTTTGGTGTCTTCTTTCTATGCTATACACAATGGGTAGGAGGGGGACACCTACATGGACTTATATGATAGCATATTGTAGTTCTCTGCAGTGGGGGATATCATCATCATTGGAGATTTCAATACATGGACTAGGGACATGCAGACCCCCTCCACAACTGGGTGGTGGACACAATGTGCACTATAGAGACGAATCCTTCTGCCTTTGGACTTCAAAGATTCTCTGATGACTTATTGGGGCCCTTCACGAAGTAAGACCACCATCTACTTTAGCTATGTGAGGTGATCCTGAACGGTCTTCCTTGTTTTCCCGGTTCCAGTTTGTTCGATTGCTGGCCTCATTGTGGGGCGCGAGCATTGTGGACTATGCCAATGCCCTCTCCAATCCCTCCATCATCTCCATCAACCATTTCTCCATCTCCCCCCTTCCCCTGGCCGACCATACTATTCTCAGCCTTAACATTCGTGTGTCCCATCCCCTCCCCCCTTTTGCCTACCCCCCCCGCCCCCCCACACGTCCTTTTGCTTTGACAGTGAAGACTAGGACCTCTTCACCCTTCACCTTAGACAGTTCCTCCCCCCAGATTCCTTCTCCACCCTCCACTGTGCCACCACCATGTTTGATCGCCTCTTCGCTTCTATTTGGGAGGTTGCTCTTTGCTCTTTTCCCCACCATACCACTTCGCCGATCCATCCCCCCAAGAATAAGAACACCTACCCTATGAATAAGTGGTACAATGATGATTGCAAGTCCTTCCACCCTTCACCTGACTTCCTTCACTAGGCTCAAAAACTCCTATCGCCAATCACGCAACACAGTAGAACCCTTCATGCCTTGCTCATGCAGTCCCCCAAATCCTTCTAGCATACCCTTTTTCCTCACTGGTCCACTCTCTCTCCCACCTTAGATCACAGCTCCTTGGTCTCCCACACCTCCACTTTGTATGATATCCCCGTCCAGCCTTCCATCCTTGTCACCCTCCCCCGATTGCTATCTTGTCACATACACCAACATCAAAGAGGCTGTTAGATCCGTGAACAATAGTAGAGCTACAGACGAGGAAGGGTTCCAAGCGAAACTCTTCAAGCGCAACATCACGATGCTAGGCTCCTTCCTCACTGATCTTTTCAACAGAGTGGTTTGCACGAGGTTCCCTCCTTGGTCGCGCCATATCATTCACCCGATACACAAGGTTGGCCCTGTCTCAGATCCCAATAACTACAAAACTATCATGGTTGGGCATACTTTCTCTAAATTGTACGCCATGGTTTTGCACACTCTTCTCTCTAGGAGCTAGATCAACGTCATATTCGGGCTAGGGGGCAGGCTGGATTCAGACCGGACTATCAAACCATGGACCACATTTTGACTCTTAGGGTTATTATTGAGGAGGCTCGACATTGCTCCTCAAAGGTCTACTATTGCTTTGTGGATTTCCGCAAAGCTTGACTCTGTGCCCAGGATGGCCCTATTTCAAAGACTTCGCGACATTGGTATTTTTGAGACTCTCTTGACTGCAATCATGAAACTCTACAAGACAGTTGTTGGTTGCATTAGGACCCCTCATGGGATTTTGGACTCCATTCGGAGCACTATCTGGGTGAAGCAGGGCTGCCCTCAGTCCCCTACCTTGTTTGGGCTTTACATTGATGAGCTTGAGGAGTTTCTTTAGGAGCACTCACTTCTGAGGGATGGTTGTTCTTTGCACTAAGCTTTGATTTCTATCTTGCTCTTTGCGGATGATGTGGTCCTCTTGGCTTCCCCTCTGGAGGGATTGCAAAGACTTCTCAATGGCCTCGCTTCTTTCTGTGATTTGTGGCAGTTGACAGTTAACCTGGGTAAGACTAAGGTGATGATCTTCAATAGTCTTAGGACCTCTCACCTCCACTTCTTTTTCCATGGTGTTGAGGTTGTGATCCCCTTTTCGTACACATATTTGGGGGTCAAGCTCTCTGGCCCTCACCTTAGCATGAGACCTTCCCTTTAGCCTCGCATCAACATAGGGTATGGTTCTTTGGCCCTTCTAGAGAGACAGTGTTTCCTGCACCACTTCCAGGACACCACCTCCAAGATGGCTCTTATGCACACTCTGATTAGATCGACGATGCTCTATGGCTTAGTTGTTTGGGGGCCCTCTTTGTTGGAGTCTAACTAGCCTCGGTTGAACGGGTCCAAAACCTCCTTCGACACATCATCAGATGCAAGCAAGTCTACCCCTTATAGTATTATCCTTGCCGAGTTTGGCGCCCACCCTTTAAAACTTGGTACCATCTTCGACCTGGTTTGATTCGTGCATTGTCTCGGTGTTTTGCGGACTCCGTTGAGAGGCGTCACAAATATTCCTACCTTGCTTACCGCTCCTCGGAGCCTATTGCAATTTCTGGCTCCTTGGGTCGAGCTTGATGCTAGTTTGCTTAGGCTTCAGCTCTTTTGGGTTTGATCAGGATCGAGATAGATCGTCTTCTTCCTTTTAGGTACTCATTGGATGCTCCCTTTCATCTCCTTCTGTTTCGGCAGGAGTTGAATTTGCACTCCAAAATGGACATTTATAGGCAGTATATCCACACTACTTGAGTTAATTCTCATCGGGGGGCTTCACCCTAAGATGGCTTTCTATGCGGAGCACTTTCTCAAGATACGGGATAGGATCATTGTCCGTTCTTCTTACCTTTCCCACCGCTGGTCACATGCACTCCACATATCCCTTGGCTCCTTTAAAGTGGGATTACATCCGCTCCACATTTAGACCGACCATTAGTTGGTTAGAGAGGACAGGATTTGCTAGCTGTGTAGCATGGGCATGGCTGGGACGGAGACACATTTCATTTTCCACTTTCCTATCTACTACGAGATCAAAGGGAGATTCTACTGCTTGTTTAGGGACATTCAGTCTCTCACCTCCTTCAGGTACACTGATCAGAGGTGCCTTGCACTTTATCTCCAGGAGGCCTTGAGACTTCGAGACCACTCTCTACAACATCAGCTCCCCTTGAGACAGCACACCAATCAGCTTATCACCTTCTTTTTTACGCTGGTTTCCCTTACGCGTGGTACCAGGCAGCAGCTCAGTCCCCATTCTGGTCACACCAGATCTGTGAGGCCTTGCAGGGATTCCACTCAGCAGTGGTCTTCGTCGTGCTCTTCTTCCAGAGGTCTTCAAAGGCAGCCTGGGGCTTCTTGTCCTATGGCCTATCCTTCGGTTCTAGATTTTTTCTCAGCTGCTCAAAGCCCTTAGTGGGTGGTTTGTTGTTTCTTGCTTTAGTTGTTTTGTTTTCTCTCCTCGGGTACCGTTTGGTGCTCTTGCTTTGGGCTGGCCTTCTGCTTTGTTTCAGCAGTCCCTTAGATCCTCTTTGTGGTCTTTTGTTGGACATTAATAAATTTATCTTATCTTATCTATTGAGAGGCATCAGCCTTAATACAACAAAATCTTAGTCTTCTTAAAAATAATTCTCCTTAAAAATCTGCCTTAAATCTGCTATAAATCACCTTGAAAGGTCTGCTACAAATTTGCCTTAAATCACCTCGAAAAGTCTGCTATAAATCTGCCTTAAAATCACTTTGAAAGGTCTGCTATAAATCTGCCTTGAGTCAGCTATAAATCCGTTCTTAGGTCTGCTCCAAATCTGCTATAAATCACCTCGAAAAGTCCGTGACAAATCTCCTTGAAAGATTTTCTATAACGATGCTATTGGAGAATATATTTCTGCTCTAAATCTGCAAGATATTTTGTTGATTGCTTACCTCTTACACCACAAACTTTCCTTCTTTTATACCTCATCAGATGTCTCTTCACTGAACAGAGGTGACTACCAAAGAGGTTGGCCAAACTTAAAATATGAATATTTTATTTTATTTTAGGAGTTGGTGAATTTTCATTTACGTGCTGATTTAGCCATGTAGAGAGAGAGGGGAGAGAGAATGTGTATACGCGTTAATTGTTGAATGGTGAATATCTTTAGTGCATATATATGGAAACTTGTTAAAGTTTTCTTGTTAAGACGTTCAATGCCTACTTTTTAGGTTGATTTTAATACTCAACAAAATTGATTTACAGCTTATGAACTTTAATTAGGACTTTGTATTTATAAGTTCTAAGGCTAAATTAATGTCAAAAAAATAAAAGATACACAAAATATATTTAATAAGTTTGAATTAGTTATTGATTTTGGTTCTAGTGTCTTTTCTACTTGTTACGGGTCTGATTTAATTTAGCTATTTGGTATCCCATTAATTTGTCTAGTGAACTTCCCGCTAAAGAAAAAAGTATGCTCCTTATTCCTTATTTTAAGAATATTTTTAAAGTTTGGTTTTCTGCTTTTTTCCTTTAGTAAAGGATGTATGCTCACCTCAAAGGTGTATCTTGATGTCAAGAAAGTATTAGTGAATATTGAATTTTACTACATGTTTAAAGCTGTTGCCCATTTTCTCTTTTGAATCCTATTTCTATCTTTATTTTTCCAAGCAAACTATTTTTTGCATCCTTATTTGATCAGTTTATCTGTCTTCATTTGAAGCATATTGCAGGAACTTAAAGGTGCCCCCACGACGCCCTTCTGTTGTTTCTGAAAGCTGTCTTTATTCCATGGACAAAAACAGCCGAATGAGAGCATTTCATATCCTGAATCAACGTGGTATTGTTGACATGATTGGCGTGTTTCATGAGAAAAAGGAAAGAGAGATGACTTCTGCAAACACATTTGACTATTATGAGGTTAGCTAACTCTACATACAAAGCTATTATTGGGAATGTATACATTTAGTCGAGTCCCTTATTGACTCAAAACACTGAACTGCTTATCCACTTCAGATTGATGCTATTCCCACCTTGCAAGAGGTAGCCATAAGTATTATCATATTAAGAAGAGATAGTTATGGGAAAAAGAGGTCAAAGGTGCTCTTTGGATGATTTTGGGGCTTTGAAATCATCAAGTCAGGGCATTTTTTTGCATTCATTTATACTTCTTATTTTCTCAGGCTTCTATTAAGATAAAAATCATATTGTTAGCAAAAAGATATGAAAATCCTATGAAATACGTGCTAAATTTTAAGGCCTAGAGTATTGGCATGTATGTCTTTTGTGTATGCAGCTTATCAAATCCATGCCCAAGCTTCACCAAAATAATAGTCAGCAAATATTATTTTTGCATACTCATGAACAAAAGAATAAAAAGTTAAAAGATAAATAAATAAGTTGTATGTTGAAAAGAATGTTCATAGAATAAAAGTTGTTTAGTTTTTCATTAAGCAGGTGGTTCTTAATAGGTAATGGTTGTCCCTCATTGCCACGTCTTCTTATGGAGAATAGTCTGAAAAGATGTTGTGAAGACATGTATATCTCTAGATTCAGTGATACTTCTTGTTGACTACCATGCTCGAACATCAAACTTAGATTTTAAACTTGGTCCTTCAAAATCCTATAGATGGTCCACTCATCTAGATTGCAGTGTACAAACTCATCGATTACTTGCAAGGTTTTTTTGTTGGCTGAGTACTCACAAGAAAAACTATTGAATTCTGATGGCTGAGTTTTCAGCAAGTCATGGTCTCCACACTTGGCAAGTACTCACTAAAACCCAATGACCGTGTGCAGAAAACTCACTAGATACGAAATAGGTAATCCTATGCAGAAAAAATGCAGCATAAACATTGAAAAAACATGGTTTTCTAGCATTTGACTATTCTTGTGTAAATTGGAGTGAAAATACACCATCTTTTTCCATTTTAAATATTATGAAAATTCCATGTGCCATGTAGGTCTATGTGCTTTCAAAGGCTTTATTTGGGTTTGGTGCCTTGTGCTTCATCCCTTCAAATTACCTTGTATTGCAACAAAGAAAGCAGCAAGGGTGCTTCCCTTAGATTCTTACGAGGGCAATACCCCTCAACCTCACCGGGGTCTTTGCCTCCAAACCCTTGCCAAACTCATTTGTAACATTTTGTAGCTATATTTTGCACAAAATTTATGTCTGGTTAAAAAAATTAAAGTATTTCTTAAAAGAAGTTGAGTTTTGCTGAGACAACACCTTTTGTTCTGTCTAATCCGATGTAATGTCCCTTCCTTAGACAATTCAGATGTCAGCAGAGGTTGGCCTATTATACGGGTTCCCGTAGGTTAGTAGAGTGGATAGGGGACCCATCCAGAGGTTTGTGGAGCTATGCATGGGCTTTATAAGCTGCCTTGGACAGTTTGGGACAGTTCCCTATTTTTTAGGAGGGATTCCTACTTTTTAGGGATTGTCTGGGAGTTGATTAGGGGACCTCTGGGATCATTCTGGAGACTTTCATTGCAGTTCCTATTTTTAAGGAAGATCCCTATTTTTTAGGAGGGAGACTGTTAGTTCACCTGCTACATTCAGACATCGTCCTTGGACTGGTGGTAACAGTCAACTTTCAGTTTGGAGTCCAGATGATGAGTTTATGAATAAATTTGGAAAGATTAAAGTACTCTAATATTTTATTATTAATAAGTTAAAAGGGGCAACTTAGGAAAAATAATAAAGTATTAATAAATTACCCCCCTTGGTACGAGTTCTTAGGTGAAAGTTGTTTTAAAATGTGGTTTTATATTTCATGAGAATAACACCGACAGTGGATCGATCTCTTTAGGAGACTATATATTTTAATAAATTTTATGAAAATAAAATGTGGAAAAGCCTAAAATGGTCCAAACTTCTTGGAGGGAAAAGGAAAAGATATAAAAGACGATTGTGGCAGCCAATTCATTCATCCAGGTTATTATTTTTATATGAGCATTTTGGGGTTTGAGCTTTGAGAAGGGTTTGAACAGGAGATTGGTGCTTCTAGGAACGAAAACTCTTGAGAGAATAGGGAGTTGGACAAAAACCTAGCTCTCCTGGTGACAGGTTTCATCACAGATCAGAGTTAGAATCATAGTGGCATCACATTTTGAGAAAATCTTTTGGATCAGACTTGACAAGGGCAGATATTAGTTATCAGATTTGCAGAGCAGAGTCTGGATAGCAGATTATACACATCCAGGCCTCTCTAACCTGGCCGTACAGCTTCAGGCAGAATCTATGTCCATTTCTAGCTTGATGTTAGAGTATAGCAGCAGCAGACAGCATAAAAATCAGAGCTTTCTGGGATGGCATCAGCAGATTGGTAACAGCAGAGGATAATATCAGAAATTGCAAGATAAAACCATTCAATCTTCGTTGCTGTTGTATACTCCAGATCAGTACAGCTTGGTATGGGTATGTTAGCAATTATTTGAATAAAAAATCAGAATTTTTTCACCTTTTTGTGAGCTATTTTGCGATTTTAGTTTTCCTTCATTATTTTGTCAATCTCAAGCATTGCATTCTCTTATCATAAAAACAACAAAAAAAATCAGAAAAACCTTGAAAACACAAAAAAACCAAATATTGCAAAAAACACAAAAAAATTCAGAAAACTCAGAGAAAAACCAAAACCAAAATCAGAATTCAGTGTTTAGCCAGTTGGGGATCTTTCATCCAAGTTGAAGCCATGTTTGTGAACTATGATTTAGATATACTTGGAGGAATGCATGAATAAATCCTTAAATATTGTACCCATATGGAAATTTTCATTATGTAAAGTTTCAAGCTAAAACTTTATTTGCTTTTGTGTGCAAGTCCTTTTCTAAACTTGTCACATTTGTCTTGTAGGTGGATGTCATTCTTGTTATTTTTTTTTCCCTTGTAAAAAACAATAAAAAAGAAGCTTTATTGTGCATACACCACAGTGGGGGAATAGCAAGAATTTTTAAGGTTAAAAAATTGTAGTCGCTATGATATGGTGTGAATGCAACAGTGGGACAATTTTTTATTTTATTTTGAAAGTGATTTTTTTTTTGTTTTTTGCAATCAATATAGACCAATGCACCAAGGATAGAAAAATATAGGTTCTTGGTCAAATGGAACTTGGTGACCAAGGAGAAAGAATAGTCTTTCAAAAGCAAAGGTCTACAAACACCTTCTAGGTGTGCTCAAAAGAAAGGAAATATGTTTTTTTCAAGCATAAAAGCTATGCCAACCACCTAGTTGAATGAAAAAAGTGTTTCAAGGTAAATTCTATGAGGACATGAATAGTCACATGCCAAACAAGCAAAGACAAATTAATCTTATATGTAAAATTGTGTAGTTAACTAGGTATATAGGCACTTGCCTACGATATAAGATGCAAGCTTACACAAAGGAAAGTTGTGGATAGAGTATAGTTGTGTGCTAGCTAAACATAAAAGCCAACTTTGGTTTTGCATAGTAGAGTTGTGAGCTCTAAATGTGGGAAACAAGCTTCACAAATGTGAATTACATGCCGTGGGGTAGAGAATAGGATTTTTTGAGTTCAATGAAAATTTGATATTTTGAGTTGTATGCCATTCAAAGGGCTGCTTAAGGTTTTGTGAAACCAAAATATGCAAACTGTGAGTAATTGTGCACGCTCCTACTTTTAGATGAAATTTCAAGTTCAAAATGTGTAGTGATGGTTTGAGCACATACTAGTGTACATAAAAGAAATTTTGAAGCTAAAAAAGTGAATGCCTTCGTGGGTGTGTGCCATATATAAGTCGATTGTGTTGTGGTCAAATTTGTGTGAAGATTATCTATAAGGGTGCACCTAGATGAAGGAGAAAAATAGTATTTTGGCAAAATCTAAAATTGCATTGGGAGGGTGCACTTCAATATTCATGGAAATTTTATTTCCAATTTGAAAATTGTTTTCACATTGGCACATTTGTGAAGGAAAATAAGTTCAAACTCAAAGTTCTAGGTCAAAATTGCATTGTCTAGTTTGTACTTGATAATAATAATTATGTCTATATTTTCAAGTGTCAATTACATATATAGGTGTGCCTTTGTATGTGGTAGAGTGAAGTCTACATTTCTAAGCCATTTTCCATTGTGAAGGGCACACCCATATAAGGAAGAATAAGTTTGAAGTTTTGAAACTCAAGATTGTCTTAATAGGTGTGCACACTTGATATAGGCTGAGTAGGAGTTGCTATAATTTGTTGAAGAAAGGTTTTCAAATTCAAGCATCAAAGAGGATTTCCAAAATTTCATACATTGTTAGAGGGTTTGCCGTTATCAAAATCTAATTCTTTATTAGAATTACCATTCATAGCCACTTGTTGGGATTCACCATCTTTATACCAAACTATTTATAGCTATCACCATTTTCAAAGAAGAGTATATTTTGAGAAATCCTATTTAGTTGCAACTATTTATAAATTGTGCTATTTTTAGTTGTCTAAATTTAGCCCGATGAATGTTTTGAAGAATTCTTATTTTAGAAGTTTGTTTTTTAATCTCTTTCATGCAAACGCTATATAAATTATAAATGGCAAACACTGTATAGGTTGTAACAAGTACATATTGTTTAGATTATGTTAGCTTTGTTTATACAGAACTTTCTATTCTAGTTTGAAGAACAAATCTACCACACGTTTTTTTTTTTGTTGCAATAAAATGTATAAATTGAAACACTATCAATTTTTAGTGACTCTATTGGGGATTAACAACTAATGACCAATTATGAAGATCTACACTTGATCACAAAGGAAAGTGGATCTTGGTTTTTATCCTCCAAAAGAAGACTCTTCTTCGACATTTGAACCAGAAGTTGTTGACATTATTTTACTACATTAATGGGTTTGTTGGGAACTCGCCTCGTATTGGTGTGGGTCTAGTCTAGATACAAGTCTAGCCTTGTTTTGGACTCAAGTCTGCCCAGGCAATTGCTTAGGCACCCTAGGTTCACAGGGGATACCTTGGATGAACTAGGGACAAACATGAGCAAACCCAGGGGGACGTGTGGCCATCGGGCCCCCAAAACTTCAAAAAACATTTTAAAATGCATTTTTTCTAAGAAACAAAAAACAAACCTAAAAGAATTTTCTTACCCTAAAGTGACAACATAACACTTTGTTCAACTCATTTGATAAACACAAAAGACCAAAACTATATTGTTTTCCCTCCAAGCTGCCATTGCTAGGTTTTGAAGGTTGGTTCATATTTTTCGAAGGTGGGCACTATAGGATAGTTAAACCTACACCAACAAAGGAGAAATAGCTGCACAAAGATGATTTTAGCATCAAAGGTGAGTGAATCTTTTTTCTTTGAGTTTTGTATAATTTTTTTTGAAGATTTTTCAAATTTTTTAATTTTTTGGGTAATTGTTGAATTTTTTTAAAACTTTTTTTTGCATAAAAGGGGTTGTAATGCTTTCTTTTTTTATTTTTGTTTATGTTGGAGGGTTGTTAAATTATAATTTTTTCTTTTGTTTGAGATTCATGTAGAATGGTTTATAGTTTTAGTTCAGTTGCCCCTAAATGTTGAGAGTCCATTTAAATTTGATGCATTGCCACCTCTTTGGTGACACTCGACAATGATTGAACAACTTCCTAGTGATGAGGGTTATCATTGACACTGTAACCAATGTGGAATTGAGTATAAGAGTTCACACTTTCAAATGAAAGACCACTTCTGCACTATTCCTTATATGGGAATAAAAGTATGTCCTAGTCCAAATAAAAAAAGGTTGCCAAAGCAACAAATAATTGTGTATATTAAAGAACAAGGGGATGCAAACATTGTAAGAAATAGATCAAAGGAAAGAGTGCATCCTCTTACCAAGAAAATCCTGCTCAAACCTTCTAGTGGCTTATCACAACTAGTTGGCCCACATCCTTTCATGTCGTTGCCACCATCTTCCCAAGAAGAGAATGTTTTGTGTAAAAGAGACCCATTGGTAAAGGCCTTCAAGAATGAAGTGAGGGAGGTTGCAGATGAGAGCATTGCTCATTGCATTTGTAGCAATAGGCTTCCTTTCAACCTTCTTATATCACCATATTGGTAGGATATGGTGATGGCCATTGCCAATGCATCTTGTAATTATGTTAGTCTTGGGTGTGAAAATGTACAAACCACCGTATTGGCGAAGGAGAAAGGTTCAATAGAGGAATCATTGAAAGCAATCAAGGATACATGGCTTGAAATAGGTGTCTGCATTTTTTATGGATGGAAAAATTACAAATATAGAGCATTGATCAACGTCATTATGGTGCCTTCTAAAGGGGCAAGATTTGAAGGCAATAGATGTGAGAGGCAAGTGAAGGATTCAAATTTCATCGCTAATATCATCATAGAATCCATTGGAATGGTGGGCCTTGAAAATGTTCTCCAAGTCATAAAAAAATAATGCTAAAAAATGTAGGGTAGATGGTTCTATAATGGAAGGTACATATGGTCACCATTTTTGGATATCATGTGTAGTCCACTTATTTAATTTGATATTGTAAATGATTGGCACAAAAATTGAGTGGGTCAAAGAAAACTACAAGAATAGTGAGGAGAATTAAATGTTTATGACTAATCATCATATTTCACAAAGCATTTTCAGTATCTCAAACTTGGAGTCGAAGCTAATTTAATAAAAAAAAAATTTAATTTTTTAAATTTTAATTTTTAATTGTTGATACTTGACATGCCATCTACCTTTGTATATTTTAATTTGTATTTTCTTGCACCATATTATATTATTGAAACTCGAATTGATTCATACACAATCATGTTAAGATGACTTGTGAAGGTGGGAGATGCATTGAGTGCTATAGTCATCAACAGTCTTTGGAGTGTATGGAGGAAATCAAGTACAAAGAGAGCCCAGAAAATCAAAGCATTGATCCTAGATGAAGAGTGGTGGGATTGTGTGGTATATGTTTTGAGTTTCATTGAGCCCGTCATTAGGATGATTAAGTATGCTGATATAGATCACCCATGTTTGGGTGTTATTTACGATGACATGGACTTAATGGTTGAAAAAATAAGAAGCATAATAGAAGCCAAGGAACATGACCCAAGAGAAACATTTTTCAAAGTGTGTGAAAAGACATTGTTGAATGTTGGAACAAGATGACCATACTCTTACATCTCCTAGCATTTGCTTTTTCCGCAAAGTATTATAGTAAAGGGATTGAAATATCCCCCCTCCCCCGCTCCAATCTGTCAATGCAATTTCCAACTTCTCATGCCAAACAATAATGATATCAGCATAGAATAGCAGAAAGTCTGATATTTCTCTTAGCAGCTGCCAATCAACAACTCATAATTCTGATGATGCAGTAATAACCTAATTTTTCAATGCCTAGGGTTGCCAGGCAACCCAAACCCAAACGCCTAGTTGGGGGATGATGGATTTGCTGATGAACAAGGTTATTCTGTTAGATCTGTACAGCTTGATTTAATATTAGCAATCTGAGCTGAATATGCTCTAAGAACCCCACATCAACCACTTAGAACAATTATTCTTGCAGGCAAGAATAGTACGAATGGCTGTTGGTGTCCAAATGGTTCAGATCTGCTCCTTGGTCTGTGACAACAATTAATCCCTGCCAATACTCTCTGATGCAACTTGAATATGGATTTCTTTTGATAATTTCTCTGAATGAAGTAATAATTCAAACCCTCAGGAGGTCTTTCACTTCTATAGGCCCTCTGAATTTCAAGGGTTTTTGCCCTTACAATCTGCAAATTTTTCCCTGAATGCCAGAGCTCTGAATTCCAAATCTCTACCTGTAAAAACAATTCCAAGATGCCACTATGAAAGCCCAAATGTCTTTTTTGTTCTTCCTCAAACCCTGACACCACTTTTAGGGTTTTCTTACTTTAATAAATTTAAATTATTCTCCTAGGGTGGTGTCAACCTCATGGGTCTCATTATTTTATTTTGTCTTTTAAAAACAACTTATATCTCCTAGGTGGGCGTACCCCTTTGTGGCCCCTTTTTTATTAAATCACTTTATTAAATTATGATAAAGTAACTTTATAAATAAAGTACTTTATTTTATTTAATTAAAATACAAAAGCTAATTGCTTTAATATTTTAATTTTTATTTTAAAACCATCAACTTGGTTTCTTCAACTGAAAACTGATCATGCACCTAGTCCCTAGTGACGTCTAAAAATAAGAGGCCAACTCTCAGTCTCCTACAAAAATAGGAACCCTCCTAAAAAATAGGAAATTATCTCTAAACATCTGAAATGGCTCATAAAGCCTCCTGCTAGGCTCCTCAAACCCTGGCTGGGTTCCCTATGCACTGTGCTGACCTACGAGAACCCTTATAGTAGGCCAACACTACTAAAAATAGAACTACATAAGGGACATTACAGGAATACATTCCTTTCTGAAGAGGGTGGCACCAAATAGGGATGAAGAAGTTATGACTGGATACAAGATTGCATTAGAAGAATACGTCCAGATGTAGATATCCAAAGTCTTGTCTTGAGTGAATTTGGCCACTTCATATCTTCAAGGAACCACAATGTTTGCACTCTTCGAGACAAACATTAAAAAATGTTATAAATCATTGTACATACATGGCCAAGGCTTTATGTAGTTGCAACCTCTTGCGATAAAAATTCTCTCAAGTATTAATTTTTTAATTTTTCATTCATTACTGTATATTATAATAATATAATTTTATAATTTATGTTTACATTTATAAAATTAAATACTAAAATTTTTATGCAAATTCAACATGTTGCAAATTCTTTAGTTGAGTGGAATTGAAGTACATACTCCATCTATTTGGTTAAGTGCAACCATTTGGGTGCAAAAGTGCTGAGGATTTGATCTTTGTGCACTCCAACTTTTGTCTCTAGTCACATTAAACTCCCAAATACAATAACTTAGGTGCTATAGTTGCACAACTTGTGAAAGTCTCCATAGATGAGACTTTTGCACATGACATAGCTAGTGAGAGTAGCGCTCCAATTGGTTGTGATTCAAATGAAATTGACCAAATGTTGACTTTGAAGAGCAATATGAAGACTATTAAATACTGATTGTAATTTTCATTTGTATTGACATTTTGATTTGACAAATAATTGAAATGAAAATATGATTCGAGCAGAATCAACGTTAGTATAAAGTAACATGTAATATTTATATGACTCATACTCTATTCTACGTTAGTAAGGGGGGCAATTTGATTCTTAAGGCTGCCTCTAGGTCGGGCTTCACAAAATTCCCGATTCTCAGCTTGAGGGACATAAGATCCACTCTAAGCAACCGGGCTATCGACACGTCATCCCATAGAGCACTGCCCATAAGAATCTCTTGGAAGCAAATAAATGCATTCCAAGCCTACGCATATGCATATGACTGGCAATCAGTATATATACTGCCTACGTGAGATAATAATCTCGAGACTAGGGAAATTACAACAATTTCCTCTAGTCCCCTCCAGATACAGGGATCCATCTGTATCATCCTTTTGGTGAGATATCAATCTCGAGACTAGGAAATTATAATAATTTCTTCTAGTCCCCTCCAGATATGGGATCCATTTCTTAATGAACATAATGTTCATTCTCTCTATGGTCCCATATCATCCACATATAAATGTACAAAAATTTAATGTAATTACATGATTATATATTCAAGTGTATAAGTACATCAAAGAAACATATGATGCCCATAGCATAATTTGATGGATCCTATTTGCATGCACCTTTAATAGACATCAACTATTTTATAACCATTTATATATGTATAAGAATGCAATAGTTTGAATATATATTCTATACATCATAAAATGCATTTAAAACTCATACCGTATATGACTGCAGTCTTCGTAATTCGTTGCAGAGTCTTGTTTGTTTGTCTTTTATTTATCTATCCACCTTTCCTCACCAGGACTATAATGAAAGAATAAGGGGATAGACTTTAAATATTCTAATTCCTTTTCTTTACAAAATATATACACCTTAATTACTTAGGACATTTCTCATTATTATAATTGCTTATTAATTAATTTTTATTGTTATGATTACTTATCAATTATTTATCAATTATATATGAATCATATATGTCCATATCTCTTATTAAATATATTTACTAATATATTTAAGTTTATTTTTGTTTAACCATATAATATAAATTTATTTCATAATAATGTATTTCACAATTCATCATGTCATATAGGACCAAGCTCATTTCATATATATAGTTGTCCATTATATATGCAAGTTATAAAAATAAATGTTAATAACTTAAAATAATAAGAAAAGTATGCATACCTTTAAATAATAGAAATTCTTAAAATTCTTTTACCCTTTTTGATTTCCACATGACTATCTTTTCTTATCCCATGTTTTTCTTCATTTTATTCTCAAGTGTATTTCGTAATTATTTTTCTTTTAATATTCTCCTACATTTCCTCCTTCATTCTCTCCTATATTTACTCCTTCATTTTCTCCTATATCTCCTCCTTCATTTTCTCCTCTCTCCCTTTTCCTAAAGTGTTGGAAAGCATTTTATATTTCTATCTCCCAAAAGTCACGACTATATGACTAATAATTGTATCCCTTAACACTATGGTAATTTATTATTTTTCTTTATTGTTGTTGCTTCATAATTAATCTCTACACTTATTCCCTTAAGTCACACACATATTCTTCCACTATATTATCTTTCATTTGTTACTAATATAATTAATGAATATCTATTTATTAATATCATTATTTACTAGTGATCTTTGATTATTAGTAACATTATTTATATGTTTATTATTATAATAATTTATATATGTTATCTATATATTGAATCCAAAATGAGATATATATATTTTTTATTTTGAGTGAACCACATTATATATAATATATCAGTTATGGCTTTAGTTTGGTACATATTGATTGATTAATATTGTTTTAGAGATTGATCAATATGATTTATATTAATTTGGTAATATTAATTATCTATCTATATGTATATTTTAAGTAATATATTATAATCTAATTAAACTATTGATTAATAATGTTGATTAATCAATATAGTATTAATTAATATTTAATTATTGTTATTCCCAATATAATTAAAGATTTAATTATTGATTAACAATAATTGAACATAATACACGTTAAGTTATATTTGTATGTCAATTATGGTTCATGACAGTAGTATTAATTAATATTTAATTATTGTTATTCCCAATATAATTAAAGATTTAATTATTGATTAACAATAATTGAACATAATACACGCTAAGTTATATTTGTATGTCAATTATGGTTCATGACACATACATATACACAAGTGTGTGTGTGCGTACACATATATATGTACACACACACATATAACCAATACTGGTACAGGGTACCCACACCTGTATCAAGACCGATAACTTAGTTCTTTTAGCTTCAAAATGAGAATTATTACAAGTGGTGGATGATTATGTTGACTTGGTGGTCAACACCTCCTTGGAGATTCGTGACATGACTTAACCGCCTCCCGTGGATCGGGTTAAATCTGGCATTTGTATTAGGGATTGATAGTTCGAACTTTTGGTGCAACGGCAAATGATTCCAACAATTGGTATCAGAGCCTTGGGTCACGGGTTCAAGTCTCCCTTCAGTGGGTGCTGAAGGCTCAGTCGGTGCTGAGGGGGAGATTGTTGACTTGGTGGTCAACACCTCCTTGGAGATTCGTGACATGGCTTAACCGCCTCCCGTGGATCAGGTTAAATCTGGCATGCAACGACAAATGATTCCAACAGATTAGAGGTATAACCACATTGACAACAATCACCCACCTCCTTTATTGCCATGGCTAAATTAGATTCATTTGTTAGCATTGGTAGAACATCTTGAGTTTCTTGTGGATCAAGGAAGGATTTTCCAAAGTTCTATGGTGATAGAAAGTGAATATATTTCAGCCTTCAGTACCATGTCTAGAAATTTGAGTGTTTCATGTGAAGATGTTGCATTTTATGCCCCCTTTTTTAGGGTAAAATTAATGAAGAGTCTCTCCCGATTTTTCTCAAAACTTCTTGCAGGTTAATGGGATGGTAGAAAGGGAAGTAATTAAATGTAAATTGTCGAAAAGTAACTTTTGTTATATTGAAAAAGATGGCTTATATTTAATTATGTAAGAATGTTGAATTATAGTATGTTGCTAGGACCAAGATGAAAAAATGTGTTAAAAAGGACAATTCAATATTTTATAACTTTGAATGATAAATAAAATAAAAGAATATAATATTATTACTTTCCAAAAAATATATGTAAGGAGGATTTTTGTTGAAAAAAAGGTCTTCTTGCTCATTTTTATCAATTCCAATTCTAGAAATGAATGTGGATTCCCCTTCAATTGTCCGAGGACAAAATACCTTTGGCAATATGGTTTTGCAGACAAAAAGCATCCTAGCTACTAGAGTATTTTCACACAAGGAATGCCATTGTGCTACAGTTATTGAAGATTTCTACTATCAATTGCTTGCTTTTTGGAGTGAAGTTTTCCAAAATAAAAGATTGATCATCCTATGAGTCATTTTCTGTTGAGAGAGCTCTTGTTGGATGTAGTAATATTTAATACTGATAAGGTGATCTTTACTTTTCCTGGCCGTTCTAGCTCCTAGCTGTACCAATCCATTTGCACGGGTCTTGTTGGCTGTACCTATTGGCAATATAATTTTTGAGCGGTCATTTTGGTGTTGGGTAAATTTTCAAACCTGGTCAGTCCTCTTCAATCTATTGCCTCTTTTTTTGGCTGTATGTTGGTTTTGTTGGACCATATTAATCAGAAGAGATCATACTTTTCATACAAAACCATATTATTAATGAAGGTTATGGTGGGTCAACCAATCTGCCTTGCTGGCAGCAGATATTGAGGCTCTGCCGATGATTCAAAGATTGTAATATTTGTTGCATCTCGCATATATATGTTGATGTTCCCTATTGGAGGTGATTTACAACTCAAATTGGATTGCTGCAGTTTCTGCAGACTTGATCATAGCTCCTCATCTTTCTATATTGCCTCATATAGTAGTCATTCATGTGTTTGTACTAGAGCAGCATTATTTTGGAAGAATATAATTGTTCCACAAGTCAACAATGCTTTGCATATCACTGGGTATAGAACAACAGATACGAATATCACTTTGCATGTTAGTAGATTTGTTATTTGTTTTCAGACTTGTCTTGAATACATCCATCTTCATGATATGGCAGTATTTTACAATTTTTGGTATTTGAAATTAATCTTAATTTGTTGAAGTTGATGGTTTGAAGAATTTAATCATTTTTGAGTTTGTTGTTGGATGTTTCTCGGATTGTAAATATTAATCCTTCAGTATAATAACTAGACAGTTTATTATTAGTAGTTTGATCATTATTCTTAAAGGTCCTAAATGGTTCACTGATGGATCCTTGTTATCATTGTAAGAAGATCGTAGTTGGTTTAACTATTGGATCCCCCTTTTTCAAGGTTGCATGGACACGGGGGTACTTGGGTACTTAGGAGATGCGTACGGGTACATGTACGGTTATTTTTTCAAAAGAGGAGATGGGGTTACTTTGGGTACGTCAATTTTTATATATATATAATTTAATATTTTATAGAAAATCTGACAATAAAATGACATTGAGTTTTCAAAACAAGAACAATGATATATTTTACTGTCAAACATTAACTTTGAAGATTAAGTACAAAAATTCAAATGTCATACAATCAGTGTATCAAAGTTTCAAACTGATTAGTGATTACATATTGAAATAAGCTTGATAAACATCAAGTTGATACACAAACAAAAAGCAGAAATCTTAATCAAGGTCTTTAGCTATGATGCTCTCCATTGTAATGTCCCCATTTTTTAGTCTCTTGAGATTAGCTTAGTTTGGCGACCCTCGCAAGGTAATCAGGTGATCAGAGGGGGTCAGTTGGCAGAGCCAGTGTTTGGATTCCATTCTAGAGGCTCTGGTTACCAAGTCTGCTCTTCGTTCGGGTCAGATTGGTCAACTTACTATTTTTAGTAAGTGGTATTTTGGGTATGGCCAGGTTTAGCAAGGTGTTTGCACCGGGTGTCAGATGTTCCAAGATCAAGTATCAGGGGATCTCCAATTTGAGAGACTTACTATTTATCGTAAGTCTATTTTTGGCAGATGGCTATTTCTGGCAGGGCAGTTGGAGTTTGAAGCTCTGATGTCAGAAATGAGTTTGTTGCAGTCAGTGGGTTTCAGTGGCTTCATATTTTAGTTATCGCTATTAAATTAAGTTATTTTAATTTAATAACTTTATGACTTTATAACTTTAATGTTATAAAGTGATGTTGTAAGGAAGAAGCTACTTTAATAATTAATGTAAAGTTGAAGCTTTTTCAAAAAGCTATATATTCAACTCGAAAAAGCACTTTACATTACCTTTGATGATTTGATTAAAAATTATGTGGTGAGAGAAATCGATTTTCTTCTTGGGAAGAATAGGGTTTGAACTTGGTCTTCAATTTAGAGAGAGTTTATCAATTTTCATTCTTGGTCTTCAATTTGGAGAGAGCATTGAGACCTTGGCTGGATATACTGAGTTTGAAAGGATTCAACTGCATTTATTATTTCGTTTATAACGGTGGAGAAGAGGACCGAAATTGAGAAGCAAGGGTTTGAGTCAAACTCTTTGAGTAACATGCATTTCTCTAAGGTTAGCACTTTGAATCGATTTTAGACACAAAAGCATTGTGCTGTAATTTCCAGGCAGAGATTAAAGTTTGCTGTCCAATTTCTGTAAGTGCCGTACAGCACTCTGCAAGGCCGTACGTTTCCAGCCAGCCGTACACAGCAAGCTTTTGCGTGAGGCTTCCATTTGAGATCGGCTTCCAGTGGACGCCTATGCTTTGGCTCGTTTAGTTGGCATCGAATTGAGCATTGTGGCGTCAATAAAATACTACAGCAGCATGGGAATTCAGATTAGGAGGTGACAGTTGGAAATTCTGTTCGAGAATTCCATTATATAGCCACATACTAATTAAGGTGCTCAGATTTGTTATTAAATGCTTGTAATTTGAATTTAATTTGATAGTTGTTCAATTCTGATTTTTCTGTGAGTAATTCGATGGTAAATTAATGACTATTGATATATAATCAAGAGGTTAAAAATCTAAAAAGTATCATTGAAAATTCATATCTGATGTTCATTAATTTTCTATATATTTCGAAAGAAATTTAGAAGTGCAATTTAAATTGAGTTAGAGCTAGATTGTACATGAGAGCCAGTTGGGCTCATCACATCCATTGAGTACCCACTGAGTACCTAGTACTTGGATACATGTACCAGTGCCCGGTATGCGTCCCAGG
This sequence comes from Chamaecyparis obtusa, assembly GCA_027943335.1. NCBI lineage: Eukaryota > Viridiplantae > Streptophyta > Pinopsida > Cupressales > Cupressaceae > Chamaecyparis > Chamaecyparis obtusa. The sequence continues at coordinate 286,546 of BSBK01005114.1, forward strand.
GGTATGTGTACGAGTACCCATGCAACACAACCTTTTTTAAATAATATTTTCCACCAATTGACATAAACCATTATAAGATGATATAGTTCTCTTTTTTGGCATTGACACATTTCCGCTTGTTATTTGCTCATTTAAGAGGGGACAAAGACTAGAACACCCCAGTCCCCCAGTCTTCCCTCATAAATGAGGTATGGGGTGGGGTTGGTACCCTCATCTCATCCATCCTTCAAATGCGTCACTCATCTTAATGAGAACTTTTGGAGAGTTAAATCAAGTGCTAGGGCCTCTATTGCATCTCCAATAGGCTTCCACATCAAGGTTATAGTCCCTGGGGGTCTATTTTTGTAATTTAAACATGGTAATTGACTCAAAACACTTATTAAAGACCCACAATAATAAACCTCATAAACACATGTATATTAATTATTAAATAATAAAACCCCATTTCCTTTTAAGTCAACAATAGTTAAACTTATAAATTCTCATAGAGGAAATTGTTCTGGGATAAGTATTACTCCCATTGTCCTTGTTACTTTCCTGCACATAGAAAACACATTTAAAAACATTGTTAGACCACAATAATAATTCATACTATTTTCTGTCAATTTTTTTTATCATGTTTACTAGAGAATACCAAGAATATTGCCATGCAATTATCTCATTTACAATCCCCTGATCTATCTAACGATCTATTGAAGGAAAGCATGTAACAGTTTGTGGTCGTATTAGCTATATGCGAGGTGGGGTGTTACAGCATTCATCATTTTGTAAGTTCAAAATGGGTTGTAATTTGGTCAGCTAGCTGCCAATAAGTTGGCTATTTTTATTGTCCTCATTCTAGTCACCTCATGCTTTCACTTTGCCCACATTGGAAACTTGGTGACTGGAAAGAGCTAAAATTAAGATGGTTGTTACATTTGGTGGATTTAACTATTTTACCAGGAACATTACACTGGAGTTCACTTGTTTGTGGAAACATTACAAGGTGCAACAAGTAGTTGGTTTCACCATTTTGTTTCCAATTCAATGAGTAATTGGGAGTAAATAAGTGAAGTTTTTTCATGTTTCAAACTAGTTGAAGATAGTCATATTTTGTTTGTCCAAATGTCAAATGCTGTGAAAGACAATAGCAAACCTATGAGGGAGTTTGTTTTGCAAATCTGCTGTCTAGTTAAAAAATTCACTGATACTCTAAATCCTTCCTTTGAGATTCTTGTAAGTTGCTTGATATATGCTTTATATTTAGAAATTGCTTTCTTTTTTAAGATAGACTATGCTACCAAATTAAAGGATACTCTAGAACAAATGATTTAGTTGGAGGATCATTTGGTCTTTGCAAGCATAATTCAAAGAGATTCAATCATACCATTAGTAAAACATGATTTGGTCCTTTATTACAAAGAGCAGTAAGTGTCGTGGGAAGAATGAGGAAATGATTAAATCGTTTAACCACTTCAACAGTATCCCCCTCTTTCAAACAGAAATATTTCCTTCACTGATTATAGCAGCCACAGATCTCATTTACCTACTTCTCCAACCAGGCAAATATGAGAAGCTTCTTTTCCTTCATGCGCATATTGCATGTTCTCGACAGCAAATAAATACGATCGAGGAAGTTGGCTTTAAATACACAAAGGCTTACATAGATATCGGTAGATTCACATGTAAATCAAGGGTCTTTGAGTGATCCTCAATGCCTACTAAATGAGCTTGATGGTAGCATGATGTGATACAAACCTGATTTTGACAGGATGAGTAATACTTTTCAGATTCTTATGTTGAATAATTTTATATGTTCTCATAACCAAGGATTACAAACAGAACAGTTTCCACTAGAAATAGATATTCTACATATTTTGCTCAAATTATTTGAGGCTGAAGAGGGATTACTGCTGCAAGAGGAGTTTAATCTTTACACAAGTGTGCCATATCTTTGTCAAGGAAGATGTCACGACCGTCCACTTGCTAGCCTTTGTAATTATTTGATAAAAGAACTAATGTATAGTATGGGTTCTTTCTGTTAAATGTCATTTATTTTATTTCTTAACGATATTAATTATTTCGAGATAAATTGTTTTGTTCCCTTTGTTATCTAGATTTTTAATTAAAGTTCTTTTTCTATATTGAATATTACTTTAATTTAATTTACTATTTTGTTTTAATGAGTTCATCTATGTGTCCAACTTTTAGTCGTTAATTATTAAAAAGAAAAAAATCAAAGAAAAATTTAATATAGAAATTTAAAAAATAATAATAAAATTATTAGACAATATAAGTTAATACATTAATATATGAATAAGTTAAGTAATAATAATTATTAAGACACACTATTAACCAATAATAAATGTGTTAATTTTTAAATAAAATTTATAACTAATTATCTATACCCCCTCTCGGTTTTCGGGTATCCGGCCGGGTATAGATACCTTCCTGAGAATCATTATTTTTTTTTGTTAAATAAGTTTAAGGAGCTCATATCTTGGCTTAATTTTTAAGTTGAAAGTACTTTAATTATAATTGTGTTCAAGGAACCTGTGCACTGGGGTATTTTTCACCTACCAAGCTGCCTACATACCCGTATCCACGGGATCAAGGCCCCTTGAATACACTCACTCTAACGTAGTATGTAGTTCTGGTTTCTACTAAGTTTTGGTGTAATTGTTTGTGGAAATGAACCCATTGGGGCATTTACTTGTTCCAAACAATTCTTCGTCCTTATACACCCAGTCGGGTGAATTTAGTCGGAGTTCCTAAGCTATTTACCATAACATCTACAGTACTTGATTTAAAGTCAAGGTTTAATCATGTATAAAATTTACCTATACACATGTATCCTATTTCCTCACCTTTAATGCTGTGGTGGCTGGTTATCTCTAAGTCTCGTATGAAGTTTGTTTACTAAATACACTTATGATATATGTGTATGTTTGTGTTCCAAAACTACATATATTCTCATACATCTATATGTGTTTTTTCCTGTATATAGTGGGATTAGTATTCGATAGAGAATGCAACTTGGGAGGATACTGCAAACATGGAGAAAAATTGTCCGCATTTATTTTGATTAAGTTATAACTTTATTAAGTTTTGGTAAACTTTATAAACTTCACGAATGATGAAATCATGCTTATATATAGTTAATTTTACTGTTCATTGTAAATATTTACTTTCAAAAATTTGGAATATCCTGTATTCAAAAGTGATCTTTTATATATATATATATATATATGTTCAATCTATTTTTTATCTTAAAAAAATTAGTTTAATGCATCGGGATGATGTATTCTTTTAAGGGGGGAAAGATGTCACGACCGTCCACTTGCTAGCCTTTGTAATTATTTGATAAAAGAACTAATGTATAGTATGGGTTCTTTCTGTTAAATGTCATTTATTTTATTTCTTAACGATATTAATTATTTCAAGATAAATTATTTTGTTCTCTTTGTTATCTAGATTTTTAATTAAAGTTCTTTTTCTATATTGAATATTACTTTAATTTAATTTACTATTTTGTTTTAATGAGTTCATCTATGTGTCCAACTTTTAATCGTTAATTATTAAAAAGAGAAAAAAACAAAAATAAATTTAATATAGAAATTTAAAATAATAATAATAAAATTATTAGACAATATAAGTTAATACATTAATATATGAATAAGTTAAGTAATAATAATTATTAAGACACACTATTAACCAATAATAAATGTGTTAATTTTTAAATAAAATTTATAACTAATAAATATTAACAATTAGAGACAAAATAATAAAACAACTTAAGTATTATTAAATTAACATTTCTAAATAAGCATCAAAACTAAACAAATCAATAAAATTCCTTATTAAAAGGTATTAAATAAAAACATTGGACACATGGAATGGGAATTTTATAATTTATAATGAGGAAAGTCGAGTACTAAAATATTTAAACATTATATTATAAGAAAACCAAAGGAAAGATACAAACTCCACGTACAGGCCTGAGAAGTTCATATGCGTCCAGCTCCGGATGGAGGAAAAACACCAGTTATAAGACGTGTCCAACTCAACACGGAAGGCATATGCATGTAAACTGGGGGTTCTGATTGAAATGTGTCAATAAGTTGTTTCGAGAAGGAAAAAAAGGGACTTCTCAGCACCGCCTGAAAATGTGATAAATAGGGTTCGAACCTTTGCTTCAGAGGATATTGGAGGCAGCAGCCGGAAATAAATCTGAAGTGTTTTAACTGCTTTCAAACTTATTTTAATACAGGTTCCCGTGTACGTTTGTTTTTATTTTTCAGAAAGAAGCTGGTTTTACTTGTGTAGAAAATAAAAGTAGGGAACAGAGAGTTTTCTCTTGCATTTGGAATTAAGCGTGTTTGCAGCCCAGGCAAGAATAAATCATCAGACTTACCAGGTATGATAAATTCCATCTTTTGTTTGAGAGTTTAATAAATTCTTTTCATATTAACAGATTTTAATGGAAAATAAAAGAGTAATTGTTCTGGAAATAATATTCTTTCGGAATGTGTATATTCCTGCCTGTATATATGAAATTTAGCATTACTGTGGTTATTTTCTTTGTTGATATTCTTGAGGGTTATGTGTATATCTTAATTTATCAGTACTATTTAATAGTGCTGTAGCAATAGTTTGATGTTTAGTCTAATACCAACCAGTAGCAGCATCTAATGTTAATTTTGACATTAACTGTAGCTGTATTTATATTTTATAAATTGCTGCTGTAGATATACTTAGTAACACTCAGAATTTTATAAATTGCTGCTGTAGATATACTTAGTAACACTCAGAATTTTATAAATTGCTGCTGTAGATATACTTAGTAACACAGAATTTTATAAATTGCTGTTGTAGATATATTTAGTAATACCCAGAATTTTATAGTTTCTAGTTGTTGAATCAGATTATTTTAGCCAATAACAGGCTCCTCCCTTTTCTAATTCATTCATGGCTCATATGTGAAATTTAAAAAAATAAAATTAAATACATATGTTATTTTTACTTATTAAATAGAATCATGGTAGTCTTCTCTTTTCTGAGATAATAATCTGATATCCTGTAGTAAATTAATCACGATTGAAACAAATTACAAACTGTTTTGACACCATGCATTTCATAAAATTAAATAGTTGGCCACATTGTATCTCACAGACAATTTGGGAAAACTATCTAGTTTTAACATGAAATTATAGTAAAGTTTCATATGAAAGATGTATTTTTCTTTCCTCATATGTGTATTTTTTTTTAGTGGCTGGGGCTGATAATGAGATTAAATATTTTAGGTTGTAAGAATCTGCTGTATACAGGGAAAAACAAATATAGATGTATGAGAATGAAATTATAGTAAAGCTTCATATGAAAGATGTATTTTTCTTTCCTCATGTGTATTTTTTTTTAGTGGCTGGGGCTGATAATGAGATTAAATATTTTAGGTTGTAAGAATCTGCTGTATACAGGAAAAAACACATATAGATGTATGAGAATATATGTAGTTTTGGAACACAAACATACACATATATCATAAGTGTATTTAGTAAACAAACTTCATACGAGACTTAGAGATAACCAGCCACCACAGCATTAAAGGTGAGGAAATAGGATACATGCATATAGGTAAATTTTATACATGATTAAACTTTGACTTTAAATCAAGTTACTGTAGATGTTATGGTAAATAGCTTAGGAACTCCGACTAAATTCACCCGACTGGGTGTATAAGGACGAAGAATTGTTTGGAACAAGTAAATGCCCCAATGGGTTCATTTCCACAAACAATTACACCAAAACTCAGTAGAAACCAGAACTACATACTACATTAGAGTGAGTGTATTCAAGGGGCCTTGATCCCGTGGATACGGGTATGTAGGCAGCCTGGTAGGTGAAGGATACCCAAGTGCATAGGTTCCTTGAACACAATTATAATTAAAGTACTTTCAACTTAAAAATTAAGCCAAGATATGAGCTCCTTAAACTTATTTAACAAAAAAAAAAAAAAATTCTCAGGAAGGTAGGAAGGTATCTATACTCAGCCGGAGGTAGGAAGGTATCTATACTCGGCCGGATGCCTGAAAACCGAGAGGGGGTATAGATCTTAAAATCAATCTCGGTGGTTTGTGCCTGGCCGTAAGCCCGAAATCCAAGGAAGGGTGCAAACCTTACTTTATAACCTTGCTAAGAACCTTGGCATAGTCTTGGGCAGACTGTGAAATTTCTTGCAGGACACTTTAGACCCGGATGGTCTCAAAAAGAGTAAGTCTCTGATCAGAGCATTAAGTTTTTCCTGTCCTTATTAAACCAGGACCGGATGGATGAAAGAACGACCCTTTTATTGCCCAGGACAGGATGGATGAAAGAACGACCCTTTTATTGCCCAGGACAGAAGAGCCTGGAAGGCTAAGTTAAAGTTTTGTCCCGGATGGACTCATTCTAATTTATCTCTTGAGTAATCAGTGATTAACCCTAACAAGTACGTTAAAAAAATAGCCTTGTATTTAAGTTGTTTATTTTTTTGTAAAGTCTCTAGTTATTTCAGTTATTATTATTCTTAAGACAAGGTTGGTCCTTACAGAAGATGAAGTGAGCCAAGTTGTATTCTAATTCATTATTCAGTTATTATTATTCTTAAGACAAGGTTGGTCCTTACAGAAGATGAAGTCAGCCAAGTTGTATTCTAATTCATTATTCAGTGAGAAGATATTATTTGCACTAGAGAAGATGATCAATCAAATGTTTTCTTTTCTTCATTCTAAGAGTGGCTTGAACAATCTACACAAGATGTACTCAAGGAAGTTCAAATCATTTATGTTGTTCAAGTAGTATCAGCTAAAGAATTGGAAATAAAAAATTTGATGATTGGAGTTAATAATTTTGTTCAATATATAAATTCATTTATGAAGGAATAAGACACTTTGCTCTCTTAGGAGGTTTCAGCTATAAGCCAAATAGATCCTTGAGCACTAATAATGAGAATCTTCAATATGAGTTGATATCTGAGAAGGAGGTTAGAATTTGTTACCAAATTTTGCTGATTAATAATATCAGATTTCCACAATCCATTTTTAATTATGTATGCGTTTCTGGATTAGATTGTGTGTAGTTTTTTATCAACGTTTCGGATCACACTCCGTGATCCATCATCAGGAACACGGAGTGTGATGATGGATCACACTCTGTGATCCATCATCAGGAACACGTAGTTTTTTGATCAACGTTTCTTGCACTCTCTTTTGTTCCTGATGATGGATCACGGAGTGTGATCCGAAATGTTGATCAAAAAACTACACACAATTTAATCCAGAAACGCATACATAATTAAATTTTGCTGATGTTAGTGAAAGATCATAGTTAGATAAAGAATAGTTTCTTCTTGTTGAAGATAATTCACCTCTAGAGGCACACATTTGATTGGAAATCTATGTTGAGGATTCGTTGTTAGACCTTGATAGTTCTTTGCAAGACCTTGAGAGTGGAGCTTAGTGCGGTTGATGTACTGAGTTCTTTTTGAGGTTTGACTCATCTTTATCTTCAATAGATTTCATGTTAGTGAGGAAGCAGGTGTTGAACATTCGGCAATTATCATTGAACCTATTTCAAAAAAGATTGCCATAGAGTATGATAATGTTTCATCTATGGTGAATTTAGACCTAGTTGTTTTAGCACATATGGGTGAGGAAAAGATTATGCGTTGAGTTATAATCAATGAAGGCATAGGTATTGGAAAGTAAAAATCCTTGATAAGTTTATGGTAAATTGTGTTGAAACATGTGTAGAAGGTTAGATATATCATATTTTACATCCTCAAAAAGTACTTGGCAAGACTCTGAGTACTTGGCAAGACCTTGAGTACTTGCCATTGTTTTTTGGCACGAGTTTTTTCAAGGTTTACTTGTGAAGTCTGAGCCGAAAACTCGTTGTGGCTTGCATAGAGGAAAAACGTAGGTTTATGTGAAAAAAAAGGGAAAATGCGAAAAAAAATGCAGCTCCATGATGTTAAAACCTAAGTTGCTGGTTCAGATTCGGGTTCGAGAATCCGGTTTGTGGATTTGTGAATTTTATTTTTTCCAATTATGGATTTGTATGGATTCGTGTGTGTGTGTATATATCCAAAAATATAAGAGAAATATACATAATTCTAAAACTAAATCATTTCATACTATGAGTCTATGATGCTTGATCATTGATCAATGCCAAATGTCCAAGTCTTCATAACTAGGTCTTAGGTAGTCTTTGTTGGTGGTTGTTTTCAAGTCCCTAGGTCCGACAAATGAGGTTTGAGTGATTTTGGCCTATTGGGAAGTCATGTCTGTCTGGGATTTGGGAGAGAGCTAAGCTAAGTCTGTCATAGAGATGGGGTCGAAACCAAGTGATTTGTGATAAAATGAGTTAAAACCCTTTGAGAATCCTTTTGCCAGCTTTAGTTTGACCTTTGAAAGCCATGATGGATTGTGGGAGGTAACCCTGCTGAAGGCTTGTTGAATCTTGAAATTTGGCTAAGTCTGGAATTTTTCGAAAACCCCCAAAATCTAGAATTTGCATCTCAACTCCTATGAAGCTGGAACCTATCTCAAACATCCTGGAAAGTATTTATACAAATATAACTTAAAGTATAAGAAATTAAATAAATCCTCCCCCCCTTGACTGGAAAATTGGGTCAATTTAGGGTTAGATGGAAAAAAAAAAATGGCATATTAAGTGCTTTATGCCTTCATAGGCTGTGGGTCCCTGGGGATTCGCGTGGATCCGCGGGGGATCCTCGAGGATTCGCGCTGGATCCCCCCGAGTCTGCGTCGGATCCGGGCAGGGTCTGTGTGTGGACCTGTGGATTCGTCTGATCCGGGCAAGGTTCGTGTGTGGACTTGTGGGTCCGTCTGGATCCTTGGGCTCGAGGATCCAGATGGACCCACAGGTCCACACACGGACCCTACTCAGATCCGGCGCGGACTCGTCTGCAACTCCGGACCCAAACCCGGATCAGGGGTGCTGAGCGCGAATCTGGCTACGTAGGTTAAAACCCTTCATTTGCCCCTCTTCAACACACACAAAAGAAAGCAAGCATTTTAGAGCCAATTGGGAATATGTTTTAAGTGATTTGAAGAAATTTCTAGAATTTTGGATTTCCATCAGGTTAGTTTCAATTTTTTAAGCATTTAAATTTGTATATGATTTCTAATTATTTTAACATGTTGAATATACATATTTTATTGAATTGAATTGATTTGGTTTGTCTAAATTTGTGGAATGATTAAAATTTAAGTGATGTATGTTGACTTGAATCAAAATTTTCCTTTTTTTGAATATAGGGTTTATGTTTTAGGATCAAGAGATGATATTATCATATTTTTATCAAATTTGTTAATTCAATCACTGTTTACCATATTACAATTAATTTTTTTTAATTCATTTGAATATACATTATTTTTAATAATTTTTATAAAAAAATCATATTCAAATTGCTATATTGATTTAATCATTATTTTCTGTTCTTATAAATATTACTAGTTGATATAATCACCATGGCATCTTACTTTGCATTTGGTTTATATTGAGCAAGTGCAAGCCATCCTGTTGGAAAGAGACCTGCTGGAAGTTGACCCCACTTGAAAACGTCGCATAATTGGATGGTAGGAGGGTCTATGATGTGCACTTAGTGCAAGAAGCTTAGTGGATGCATCTATTGCCTCAAATACCATCTTTTAGGAATTCCTAATCATGATGCCAAGCCATGTGAAGTAGCCCCGGAAGAGGTGAAATGAGAGATGTTGATCCTTGTAGCTTGAAAAGAAAATGGAGTGTGAAAGTACAAGCAGCCATACAAGAAGCCATTGCTTTTAATTTTCCAGTAGAATCTGATGTGAATACAAAAGGTATTGTGGGCTCTGGTTGCAGTCTATGCATATGTGGCCCATCCTTCTCAGCCACCTTGTGCTTGTGTCTGATCGTGCTCTATCCTCCTCTTCTATCCTCCAAGTTCGAGTCCCTATGACTCGGCACAGGCTACCCGGCTCGCAATTCGCTGAGTTTGGGCAAGTCATGGCAAGTCTGGGAATTTTGATATACACTATGTAGCCTTTTGTATGACATATTCTTGTCTTGTGGGTTCGCGATTGTGCTTTGCAACTCCTTTTTACTCTGTAATTATGCTACTATTCTATCATTTAATATATTATGGTTTCCACCTTTTATTAAAAAAAAGGATTCCCCAAAAGATTTTTTCTGCTATGGATTTGCCTTGACCTGGATCCTTCTTGACCTTGTTAGGCATCTGCCACCAATCTTTCTTTTAACTTCACTCTTTCCTTCCTTTGCCCATGCTACAATATCCTTTAGGATTCAGAGCATGATAATATTCATGATGAATATCTTGCATGCATCATTAGTGGTCTAAGATATACCGAACCTAAGGATTTGACTATTTAACAAAAAGGATAACAAAGTGACAAGAATGACTTGACATTTGGCTACACATATGGTTGATTTTGAATTTTTTAAGGGGTATCAATTTTGGATACTGTCATGGTATTTTTGGGGAAAATATATTAAGTTACTCTACATCTATATGCACCTATTGCATAGGTACACAGTACACCGATGTCTTTAAAGGCTCCACCATGATTTTGGTATCTTCTAAAAGATGAAGCCATTGATTTAAATTTTAGATAACCTTGATATGTTGAGATTACAATCATGCTGCATGTAATTATGTACTCCATCTTTGTAATTAAGTACAGATAAACCAATAAAAAATCTAAGCAATGTATAGGATATAGGTCAACGATCACAATGATAGTCATTCAGTAGTCCATTTTCTTTAGCAGGAAGCCGAACTGTATCACTGGTTCATATATCGATGCATCCTCCTCATTTTGCATGTACTAGCACATAACTTTTGTATCTTAGAACTAATCATTTTTTAATGCGCAGATTTCATTCTTGTTTTTTTTCATTGTAATGAACCTGTTCTCGAGTATTAGCTCTAATCAATTGTAAGGTTTCTTTCAAGTCTAATATTTTTTTGTGAGAAATGCAATATAAGCACATTGTACATCATGAGGTTTTTTCAATTTCAGAATGCAACTTGAGTTCTACTTACCATAATAATATCACGACTTGATAAATGATTAAATCTATGTTAGTAGCAGGACTATGATATACTTTGTTTCCCCCATGTTTTTGATTTCCTGTATGGTCCTTCTAGAATCTAGATTTTTTAAGAAACTAGCAAAGTCTAATCAAATCACAAGTATACACATCCAAGTTCTAAACCTTATCAACATTTAGAACTATTTTGCACTCTTTTACAGCTTCAGTTTTCCTGGAATCTATGTATGTATCTAACTCAATTACACGCACGATGAATATCACATTTTATCTGTGTTTATGTGAAGTTGCATATAATAGTATTAATACACCTTCTGAATCTCTCAAAGGTGATTATTTGCACATGTAAAGACCTATGCTTCGCTTTATATCTATATGTGGATTGGACATCATCTTTTCAAAAGATTCATCCTGGAATTCACATATTTAAAAGGCCTTGGCTTTACCATTCGTCTTTGGTAGAACATGCAGCTTTTTGAATGACAATGCTTTTCTTGACAAATGAGTGGCTTGTGTCTATCATTATATTGCTTGTTTTGGTGTAGTGATAGGATTATGTTATTATTATTTTTATATATCTACTGATAGGTCTGTGGCCTTTTGCAGAAGAAAAATGAAGAAAGAATAAATGCATTGTTAGGTAGATGGTTGGGACATTCTGTAACAAAACGAAGTGGATTTTATGGATCAACAATTGCCGAAGCTGATATTGATCTGAAGCTTCAAATGGATAAGAATGGGAGATTGATTCAGGTATCACTTACCGTAAAACTTGTGTGGATAGTAGTTATTGTCATACACAAGTCTCACATACGCACATGGAGATAACATACAGACATACTAGAAATATCCATGGATAATGAATGCTACACATTGATTTTTTATCTTGATTACCATTTTAATGGTTTGGATACATGCTTCTATGAGTGCATGGAAGTAGGCAAACATGATGCCAAAATGAACGTTCTATGGGGATCATAGCTGGATGTTTATGAACATTAGTGTTTGTGTATATACCTGAAAGCTGCTTCTCAGTTCTTTGTTTGGTTAATAACAAACGATGTTTTACATTCCTGAACCATGAATTAGGAATGTAAACTCTTTTTTTATTTTCTCTGGAATTTCTCTGGTTGCCTGTAAATATTACTGAAACCTAAGATCTATATGCTGGATAAGTTACCTTTTGAGTGTACCTTAGTACTTAGTACTGGCTCTAACATCCCTATTAAGCATCCAGGTGAACTATTATCTTGTGAGTCAAACTTTAGTTCCCTTCTGAATCAGTTTTCCTACTATTTACAGCAACTTTTTGTTTACCTCTCAATCTTAAGCGCTGTCAATTCCTGACTATGTTCTTTTCTCAGGATATAAACACAATTTCTGGAGGCGGTGCAAATGTTCACTGGACTGGAAATGTGGAAGGCGGTTGTGTGACCTTTGATGGAGGTTTTCAAATGACGTTATTGCCAGGAGGCATGTATGTAGCATTTCCACAAAATGTAGCAAAAAGCGTTGCAGAATCTCAGTCATTTCATTTAGAATTCTCATGGATGGAATTTCCTGGCAAGCGACGCAGGCTATTGCGGACTTATGATGCTCAAGGATTGGTTGTTTCCACTACTTACATTAATGAAGTTAAAGTTTAATATTCAAATTTCTAGATTTTGATACTTATTTAAATATCTTTGTAATTGTAAATGTATGGGAGGCAATTGTGTAAAAGATGGAAAGAAGTAGTACACATGTAAATGCCAGTGCTGCAATTTGTAATACCCTTTGCAAGAAGTTGCACATTCTAGCTGCAAGTTATAGAAAATGGTACCTGAAAAAGAGGAAGTTATAGAAAACGAAGAGTTAAATAACTGGGTTCTGTGTAAAAATATCTCACGTGAATTCTTGATTCTTCCAGTAAGGATTGCTGCAAGAAATGAAGTGTAGATACTTTCTCATGAATCATCATTCCTAGAGAATTTTATCAAATTTTGAAGTCATCTGAAATTGGCAATTGATATGAGTGAATATTTATTCAGAAGGTTTGTATTTGCCTTTTATTCTTTTTATTTCGTAATGACTTTGATCTTCATAGAGATATCATAACTTTGAGGAAGCGGATTGGGAATATTTAAATATATTGGCTGAGAAAAGCTGGTCACGATTGCATTCTCAAAGGACTTTTAACTCACTGACATTGCCAGGATAAATATCTCAACTCTTAGGATATGGATTACTTAAACTTAATTTTTTAAAGGACTTGTGGGAGAGATGATGCCTTTTGAGGTGAAATCTTTGAATATGAAGTCAAGTTCCGATATTTAATTGATCTTCATATACGGTGAGACAGACAGAAAATTCATAAATTATTGAAATTCAATAAAGGCTGAAGCAATTTTCTTTTCAAATCCAACTAAGGTCTCTGGGAGCTGTAATCAAAGATGGTATGCATGTATTTGGTTTAAACATCCCTGCCATGATGCACAACGGTTATTTCCTAGACGGATTGATGCAAAGCAATTTATGTACAACTTCCATGTTACTAATCATCCTTAGTGCAAAAGGATGATATAGAAATCGGATCTAACTACTGAAAGAGTTTTATTTATAATAGTTGCACTGATCTATTAAGTACTGGTCTGCAATACAGGGTTCCCACTTTTTAAAAAAGTGTCCAGCCTAAAGTAATAAGTAGTTAGGGCCCTAGGATAGATCGACCAGTGGTTTTTAGAGCAAGGGTAAGGGGGAGATGGATGGGGAATAGAGCTAATTTTGGAAGGAGTGTGCAGATGTGTTTAATTAAGTCAGCTGGACTAATTGTGTACTAAGTACTGCAAATTTAATTAGTTTTACTAAAGAGTAAATTTAATTTACATTATTTTGCAAATCGTATCTAGATATCGAAAATTCAAAGATTTCCAAATAAATTTTCTTAAAATGTAGGCTAGATCGCAAAGAAGGATTTGCTTACTAATTAGTGGGAAATTACTATTTTTTTTCGATTAGATAAAAAATTAGGTGTTTCCTTTAATTTTCTAAGGATCGAGGTTAGTATGTTTGGATTTTTCTATTGAGTCACTCTGCAACTTGGGCTAGGGTGAAATTTTTGAGGTCGTCCATGCTAGCAGAAGGTCGTCCTCCATCTTGCATTTACTCCCCGCATTAACACCATATGCCTTTAATAGGCACTTCGACTCCAGGCAATGCACAAAACCATTCTATCCTGCAACCTTCAACTGTTGGTGAACCTAGGGTTAAGTCTTTTAGAGAGGCATTGAAGGATTCAATTGCAATTCTTGATGGAGCACGCTTCTACCAAGAACCAGTGAAAGGAACCAACCAGGTTGCATCCGGAGAAGGTGGAGGTAAGGTTTCTACAACCAATGCCTTCATTACAAAACCAAAATTACAAATGGCCATGACCATCGATGTAGAAAATAATAGGTTAAAAAATACTGTTGTTTTCTTAGCTGCCCAGGAGCTTACCCAACTTCCATCTCGGGTTAAGTCTTTTAGAGAGGCATTGGAGGATTCAATTGCAATTCTTGATGGAGCACGCTTCTACCAAGAACCAGTGAAAGGAACCAACCAGGTTGCATTCGGAGAAGGTGGAGGTAAGGTTTCTACAACCAATGCCTTCATTATAAAACCAAAATTACAAATGGCCATGACCATCGATGTAGAAAATAAGAGGTTGAAAAATACTGTTGTTTTCTTAGCTGCCCAGGAGCTTACCCAACTTCCATCTCAGAATTTTTTAAATGAATGGATCCATAATATATGGGGTAAACGACTAGGATTTCATTTTTCATACTTTAGAATGCTTTAAAAAGGTTTATTTCTTGTTTTTTTAACAAACCCTATTGATAAAAAAGAGATTGTTAAAAAATAATTTTGGAAGATCAGGGCTTGTAATTTTAGGCCATACATGAGGAAATATTGGCCTTATCCTATCCTCGCTGGTTGACTATTGGTAGCCTCCCGCCTTTTTTGTGGAATATCATTCCCCTGGCCCTTGAACCCGCCCTTGAACCCATTGAAAGTGTTATTAGGGTGGATAAGACCGACCACTCGCTCCCCTACACGGATGCCAAGGTCCTTGTTTCAATCAATACTGGTCTTGATCTTCCCAGCGATATCCAATTTGATTTGAATGACCATGTTTATTCCTACCCAATTACATATCTCGACATAATCAATGCTTGTTTTTTATGCAGAAAAGAGGGCCATATGAGGAGCTCGTGCCCTCTAATTAAATCCAAGGCCCTTCCTAACCCTAAATCTGCTATTTAAAAAATGAGAAAGCTCAAAGACAATCTTAGGCCAAGTCGACTCTAAATGTTGCCCGTAACAATAATGCTCTCCGCAAACTTGCCAATGCTAAACCCTCAATTGATCCTGTTGCTATTTGTGATGAACTTGACCAACTTAAAGTGGCTTGCTCCTCGAAAGCTCCCTCGACTGAGGATGTTGGTGCTCTCAACCCACCCATTTCTTGCAATCTGCCTAATGTCAACTCCATTACCTTTGTCTTGAAACCCCCCTCCCCCCCCAAACCCAAACATAGAACCATGAATGCACAACAAATTGCTCTTCAAAAGCTAGAAGGATTTTTTATACAACTCTGCTACAAGGAATAGAAGGTGCTCTGAAAAGAGCTCATCTCCTTCTTCCCCCATGGATGTGGTAGATATCATGGGTGGCAGTGCCCCAAAGGTGGCTAAGACCTTGGAAAGGAGTTTGGATTAGGGTGATTTGGTTGACAAGTGTTCTGATGCTTTGACATCAACTAATGGTTTGGATGCCCTTCAAGAGGCATATGGAAATGTTGATAAACTCTCTGATTTCGAGCTTGTGATAATTCTTGATCTTCCATCCTCGCCTCCCCCTTCCAGTTTTCACCCACCCTTGGCCCTAGAGCCTCTCTCTCCCACCCATGGTACCAATCATATCCAGGAAGTTGAGGGGAATAACCCTTTTTCAGTGCACTCTGGTGTGGAGAAGTGGGAGGAAGGAGAGATCAATGTTGATTCTACTGTGCCCTATAAGGCTGCCTAAGAGGAGCCCGAGGTCTATGCTTTTAAGGCATAGAAAAAGAAGAGGAGAGTTAGGACCTCAAAGGTAGTGGAAGTCAAAGAGGATATAGTTATCACAAATGGTGGAGCTGAGAACAATGCTACGAAGAAAAGAGGTAGGCTTGTGGGATCAACCAATTCCAACAAAGAACCCAAATATCCTAGGAAGCAACTTCCTAGCTACTTTAAGAGCTTTAAATCTCCCATGGAAACTGATTCATGAATGTGATTATGGATTTAAATTGTGCCTCTTGGAATGTCAGGGGTCTTGAGTCACCTGACAGGAAACACATCATTAAGAGATTCCTCATGATGAATAAATCTATTGACATTCTTTTGCTTCAAGAGGTTAAGGCAGTTGGGTTTGCATTGGATATTAATTAGCTTGAAGTGTCTAGAAGGATGCCAAAACATTCTTTACATCTCACCAGAAATGTAAGGGAGGGCTTGCAATCTTAGTAGGCCCTAAATGGGCTAATCTTATCTCGAATTGGGGATGCTCCCCTTGCAATAGACTGAAATGGATCACCTTTAATATCAATGTAGAAGAAATTGGAATTCACAATGTGTATGCACCTAATGACTATAGGGACAAAATTGAGTTATGGAGATGGATGTTCCATCTAGACAAAATTCCTTGGATTGTCAGAGGTGACTTCAATATGATTGAGGCTACCTATGACAAAGCTAAAGGAAATAAGTTTGAGTGGAAGAGAAGTGAGAAATTTTTTTGTTATAAAATGGTCAACAAACATAAGTTGTTTGATCCCTTAGCAGGATGCAAATCTAGCTACAAGGGTATTTGGCACACTTGGTCCAATTTTCAAAGTGGAAACAAGAGGATCTTCTGTAGGCTTGACAAGTTTTATGTAAATAGGGATGCTTTTAGCAAAAAGAAAAGATGATAGGGATGTTAGTATTAAAGTCATTCCATACACCTTGTCAAATCATCATCCTATTATTGCTGGCATTTTTCAGATTGGTAAGGCATGTGGGCAGCAAGGGAAGAAAGAAGGTTTCTTTTTTAGCACTACCTTTCTTAAGGATGCGGATGTCTCTTCAACTATTTACATTATTAGATCGTTTAATAGTGATGTGGTCAAACACCAATCTACTATTAGTAGATGGTCCTAGAACGTCAATGATTGGAAGACTTTTTTTTCCAGGTAGTTGGAAGGAAGAAAGCCAAAGATAGAAGAAGGCTAGAATCAAAGTTGCAAGATAACCTTACCAAAGCTAAATAATTCTTGCAATGTTACCAAGATAATATAGAACCTAAAGAATCGGTGGCCCAATCTAGGGACTCCCTCAAGAGGATCCAACAATTCAAGATCCAAGGGGCCAAAACTAGACCTAGACTTAATTGGATCAACCATGGGGACAAGGGCTCAAAATACTTCTTTAATATCCTCAAATCACCGTTGGAAGTTTGAGGAAAAAATTGGCAATTTTAGGGGTAGAATCCTTGAAGATTCAGAAATAGAAGTGATGGTGCATGAGGGAGTTTTGGATGGTGATGGAGCTCTGAATGAGCACAATTTTTGTTATTTGATGGTTCATCTCAACCATTCTTTCATGGCGAACTCTGAAAATTGGCTCTAGGAAGCCATACTCCATGAATTGGAAGACACGATGAAAGATTGTAAATCTTAAAATTCAAAGAAATGTTTATGTGTTTATTTGTGAAAGATTGTATATGGCCTAGTTTTCAATCATGTTTATTTTATCAAATGTGAATGGAGACTTCTGCATCAATTCTGATTTAGGATTTCATGTACAATAAACACGTGACGTGTGGGATTGGGGTCTTAAGGAAATTCTTGACAAATCTGGAAAATCAAATAATTCAAGAAAGAATTCCATATTGCTTTTGATTATATCATCAACTAAAATATAAATTGTACCTATGGATCATTTCTCTCAAAATAAATTCAGGAAACATAGACATTAAATGAAAATATTGTGCACTAGAGTTAAGCATAGTTCTAAATATCATTAAATGGGTGGGGAAACTGAATTAGTGAATCAAACTATCAACAATTTGTGGTGTTGTATGTTGATTGATTAACAACGGTAATAAGATTTATAGCTAGATCAATGAATGTCTCAACAAACTGTAAATTATTTTCCATCTAGAACTGAATTTGGATTTCATCCCAAAAGAGTTTCTATGGATTAAATTCTAAGAGTTTCTAAATTGAGACCTTTAACAGCATAAGAGAATACATACCTCCCATTTCTGAAGATGAGAAAATTCTGGAACATGACAAAATATATATTGAATAGCATAAAAGACTACATGGGTTGAGCAGAATGGAAGAAAAGAGAAGGGCATACTAAATTGGATAATCGGTATTGATGTGTTGTCCATAAGATTGATTGCAAAGCCTGACTCCAATTGAGATCCACAAGTCCTCACGAAGTCTCAAGACATAGAACATTTCTCATATTTAAAGCTTCCACCCAAATGGCATATATTATCCATAATTTTCCAACTCAACAAGTTCTCACCAAAGTTACAAGTAAATTTGCAGCCCAGGTAACTCACAAAAGGCACATTAGACGACTGCTGAAAAAAAGACATTGATTCTCTTTTTACATATAAATCAATATTGAAGGAACTGTAGATTATGTTTACTAACAAAGAAGATCACATGAAGTAAGGAAATGACAGAGGTTTGAGGAGCATCGTTGAGGGATTGAATGTTGACAATATTGATTTTGCAACATAAATTGCTGACCAAGGGAGACTATGGTTCTTTTAAGCCAATCATTAACAAGAGTTCCAGGGAGGATCACTGACAAGGCCAGACACACTGCAATCTTCAGAGTAGACCACAAAATACGAGTATGTTCGAGACAACGATCTACTCATAAATAGGAAAAATATCCTAACTTCTGACAATCCATTGTCGTACACAAAATAGAAGCTACCATATTTCAAAGAGCTAAGGATTGACAATCACAAAAGGAATTAAACAATATAGTCTATGTTCTAAATCTCATAAACCTATCTTATGTAAGGCTCTTTCATGTGCATTATAAGTTATAGACAAAACAAAATCACAAAAGAAGCATGAAAGATGTTAAAACTACCCAGAATAGATGAAATTGCTCCTAAATGCCACCGGTATATGGACACTGCATTCAATGAAAGCCTCAGTTGAACCCCACTTGCCTGCAAATTATATCACAATGACTAAAATTATATAATAGAAAATACAGATATGAATGTTCCAGAAAGTGGAATGCTCTTAAATTAAAATTTCTAACTTTTTAGCGGCATTTAGTGAACTCATATTTTTCTTAGACACAACATTAAATATAAACATTGACCAATGTGCTTCACAGTAAAAATATACCCCATAATCAGCTGTGAAGAGACAAACTGATGAAACCAAAAAAAATCAAAAAAGATTTTCTTTGGTATTATTCAATGCAACTTTGACAATAGCGGTATTAGTAACACTTCTTCAAGCTATAGAATATAAATTCACACAGCTACCTCTAGATTTATTCACACTATTTCAGATTCCACATTAATAAACTAAAAAGTCTTGTCTCTTCACACCAAGAGAAAAATACAATCAAAGTACATATATATATTTTTTAACTAAATTATATATGTGTGTATGTGAGAGAGAACTATTGAAGAAAATTAACAATTGAAAATAAATTTATTTGATTGGTAGAAGTAAAGTCAACAATGACATTTGCATGAATATATTAGTTATCCTGTCTATGATAGAAACTAATAAGATATAAATAAAATACTAACTCCTATTATAAATAAACTATTTAAATATTAATTTGTAAAATGATGTGTAGAAGTACTAAAACGATATTGTTTACCCTTGAAAAGGTTTATTTTTAGTAGCTCGAAAAATTCACTAGCCATAGGAACCTTTAAGATTTCACTTTTTAGTGCATGTAAACACTTATTTGTCTTTACTTTTGTTTTAGATACCTTTTGCAGCCCAAGAATGTCTTATTTAAAAATTCATAATTTTAATTCTAGATACCTTTTCCAAGAATGTCTTATTGTTTTAGATATAGATATGGGAATTTATTTTTAAAAGAGTCATATTTGGTGTTTTTCATTATTTGAGCTCGGTTTAGGAAAGGATGTTACTTTGTGGTTCCTAATTTTATATGGAATGGATTTAATCAAGAATGACCCAATTCCAAAGAGTTATCGTTTGCACATGTAGGATCATATTATGTTGTTATTATGTTTAGATAAAGTTATTATTATGATTCATTATGTTATGATCAATTGTTTTAAATATAAATTATTTTAAATTTTAAATTTTATTTTCTACAGCTGTCATTATTTATAGGTTATAATGTTAAAAGTTTTGAAAGATGTTTAGGATTTGTGAGTAAGATTTTTTTAATTTAATTTTAGAGTTATTGATTATTAGTAATTTATGATTGTATTTAGTGTATTTTTATTGTGGTGATATTAGTATCAATCTTAGTTTTAGTTGTATCAAAAATTTTATATTTCTATTTGACATGTTGATTATCGTACATTACTAATGGAATTTGATTATTGTTATGGAAGTTGACAATTTTCCCTTTATATAAGAGACTCTAATGTGCAATTCAGTACAACTACTTACTTAGTATGAAGAAACAAAAGAGACAAGTACATTTTAGGTCTCATCAATCACAACTAGGACCATACCAATCAAATGAGTTCTCATTGATATGTCCTATGACCAAGTTAGAGGTGCAATTCTATACAAATTAAGAAAAATCTCAAATCATTATTGTTATAATCTCTCGATCTTTGTTCTTGTATTAGATCTCAATTTCCTTTTTTTGTCACATTGTGTCAATTGATTCAATTTAGTAAAACTAGCTTCACATAATAAATCCAAACACCTTATTTCATTTGTGCTACTTTATGTTTTCAATCTCAATTACTCTAATCTCAACATTTTCTTTTCATTTCACCTCTTAGTCAATATACATTTAATTTAATTAGCATTACATCATGAGATACATCATCTAGTTCACTCAAACATCATGTGAGACATTATCATTTCAAGATGAACAATGTAGTCACTTGGTTTGCATTGAGATATCATCTCTCACATCATTAGTTTCTACATAAAAATCCAACATTAACTCTTTGTGAGTCCTAGAGATCATTTGCATCAATATATTATCATTATCTTTCTAGATCTACCACATTGGGATGCACATCTATTATACAACACATCCTTGTTTGCAGAATCTCACCTTATAGATTTGGATGACAATATTAAGGAAATTGGTCTCTTATTTGATAAAATTCATATCAACATTATTGTAACTTTGTTTCCATATTTGGATATCGATCTTGCCACACTTTAGTTTCTATCATGACAAATTTAGTAGATCTTCACGAGTTTAATTTGACTAAGTCATCATCATTTGTAGCAATATCAACTTCACATCAATGTAATCATTACCATGTATCCATGGTCCCTATTCTTGAATAATCTATGGTGCTTGATCCATCATATCAACATTTTTTACCTCACAAAATTGATTTTGAGATTATTGACCATCCATAATCAGCATCATTTTAGTCTTTTAATCATATGCAACAATCAAATACATTCATCTTACTTCCTATGTATTCTTATCTAGAGTGGAAAGTCATCTTGAACACATTTATGGTATTGTTTCTTCCCAAGGAGAGAAATATTGTTCAAAATTTGTGGACAATCTTCAGCATCTAGTGTCAAGCATTTACCAAAGCTATAAATATCATTTTGAGGGGAGGTTGCATGGTTTACATACTCCTATCCATTTTGAGAGGAAGTGTATCCTCACATGGAGTTCATTACTTCACATTTTTTTGTGGGGTCACACGACCTTCTCTTTTTTCTCTCCTATAAGGGGAAAGTTCTTGTACTTGTGCTAGAAGTAGTCCTTACATGGTCATTGTGAGTCCTTTGTTCAATCATTTCTCTTCTTCATGCTTATACATTATATTTCTTGTATCATTTTTCTTTTGGAGATGAGTTATTTTTCCGTTGGGTTTTCTCCTTTACTTTGGTTATGAGAAATTTGTACATGAGTTACTAACATGGTATTAGTTGAGACTCATCATCTTACATATGTTGCTTTCTAAGTTGCACTTAAGGGGGGTGTTAATGCAAATAAAGTCATTATACAACTATTTATCCAACCACCTTCCTAATGTTTGACCCATTTCACACTTAGCTTGAGCTTAATTAGGTTATGTTATATTTTTTAACACTTCATACAATTGAGAAATGTGTCCTCATTAGTTGAGACACATATTGCATACATATTTGACACTCACAAGCGTTGCACCTTTGGAACTTGGGTAGTTAGAGGTTCACCTCCTCATCTATGCCTATATATGCAAGGCTTCTATTTACATTTTACATACTCTTCATTTATATGATATATTATCTTATTGTGTTATCATATCATTGGTGGAAGGTTGCTTTTGCACTTTCAAATTCTTGGCTTATTCCAACATTTGCAACTTACAAAATATTCTAAAAAAAATCATTCATAACAAACTATTTTTTGTTATAAATATTTTTCCTATCATTACATATAAATTATTTTCAAATCAACAATATTAGCTATACATGACATATCACTCACATTCACATTTACTAGAACAGTGTGTGGGACACCATCTATGCAAATTACTCATTGAAGCCCCAAATTTATTGCCTCTTCCAACAACCTTTTCTTCTATATGCATTTAGCATTGGATTTATTCTTCCCAGCTTTCAGAATAGCCTCTAAGATTACTTTGAACAAGGTGTTTAAAACCTCTCACCCACCTCTTATATACAAATTGACAAATCAAGTGTAACCTCCCTCTACCAAAATTATTTTGTAACTCCTTGTAAAACTCCTACAATAAATATGGCACCCAAATTAATGCTTAGCCAAGATGAGGAATCACATTTTATCTCCAATCAAAACTTTGCAAAACCTTACATTGGATTTTCCTCTTTATTTTATGATTTTTGCAGTGTTAAAAAACCAACAACAAATGGCTTTATTTTCCTCATTTAAATATAGATTTTTAAATTTAAAAAAATTACATAATCTAAGTATCACTCTAAAATTGGAATTATATTGGAGATCCCACCCGAATCAAATTTTTAATTATTTCTTTGTAATTGTTAAAATTAAATTAAACAAAAAAAATGTGTGATGCAAGATTTCCTATGGACCCAGATGCTCCTATATTATTTGTGTAGTTACAGAGTTAATGGTATCTTCTTGGTTGGATATTTTGATTT